>APFE030461726.1:147608-161788 GCA_000404065.3 Pinus taeda | reverse complement strand
TGTAGATTAGTATATCATCAAAAAATACTAACACAAATTTTCTAAGGAAGGGTTTGAAAATGAAATTCATCAAACCTTGAAATGTAGAAGGTTCATTGGTAAGGCCAAAAGGCATGACCAAAAATTCATAATGACTCTCATGAGTTCTAAATGCTATTTTCAGAATGTCTTCAGTATTCATTCTGATTTGATGATATTGTGAAAAAAGATCCAACTTGGTGAAGTAAATTGATCCATGCAATTCATCCAGTAATTCATCAATGATAGGAATGGGAAACTTATCTTTAATAGCGATCTTATTGAGCTCCCTATAATTCGGACACATGTGCCATGATCCATCCTTCTTGTGCACCAATACTACTGGAACAAAGAAAGAACTTTGACTAGGTTGAATTATACCAGCCTCTAGCATTTCTGCAACCATACATTCAATTTTTCTCTTTTGGGCATAGGGATATCTATACGGCCTGATATTTGGAGGAACACTTCCTGGAATCAGATGAATAGCATGATCATCATAATGAATAGGTGGGAGACCTTTGGGAGTTTCAAATACCTTGGAATTATTGCCTAAGACTTTTTGGAGATCTGGAGAAATATATGATTTCGAAGTGGAAACATCTAGCGAACATAATTGTGCAATTACACCTCTTTGTTACCTTTTTAGAAGCTTTGTCATACCGTTAGAGTTGATTATCTTTCTTAGTTTCACTGCAATACCCCTTAATTCAAATTCCTTTCCTTCCACAGAAATTTCATAAAAGGTTCTTGAAAATTAAAAGCTATTGTACCCAAGCATTGTAGCCATTGGACTCCTCATACAACATCAACACCTCCCATTGGAATGGAAAGCATTGGGCTATTCAATACATATTCTCCCATGGATAGCTTGATATTATGGCACTTTCCAGAGCAATTTATCATTCCTACATTTGCCACCATCACTTGACACTCTAGTGCTGGATATAGGAAGCAATTCAATTATTTTGCTATCTTACAATGAATAAAATTGTGGGTACTTCCTGAATCAATCAACACTATTACCTTTTTCTTCTTGATTTTTCCTTCTATCTTGATGGTTTAAGAAGTGGTAATTCCATCCAATGCATTACAAGATATGGTCGGATTCATTTCTTCTTTATATAGGCTTTGTTCCTAGAGTATATCCTCTTCTTTTGAGCTTTCTTTCTCATTTCCTTATTCCTCTTCACAATCTATGTAGAATAATTTCTTCTCGGCACACTTATGACCTTTAGTACATTTTCTATCACAATTGTAACAAAGCCCTTTTTCTCTTTTTTCTTCCAATTGTTGTGGTGTAAGCCTTGTAGGTTGTGGAAGGCTAGTAGAAGAAACACTTCCACAATTATAGTCATGAGTGGTGGGATTCCTTGTTTTCATAATTTTGCTTTCAACTTTTCTTGCCAACTCAAATGCCTCCTCTGATGAATTAGGTTCCCAAAAAACGAACCTCATGTTGAACGCTATCCTTTAAAGTCCCTATACAAACATTAATCCTTTGCTTCTCTAGAATATAATTTACCCTTCTATTCAATTTTTAGAAGTCTTTAATGTGCTCTTCCATTTAACCCTTGTGTTTGAGATTTATCAATTGGCTAAAGAAGGAGTTTCTCTTTGTATCCTCATAATGTGCTATCATTTCCACCGTAAAAATTGACCACGTAACAAGTTGTTTACGAGAACAAAGTCCTTTATAGCATAAAAATTGATCTGATTCTAAATATGAAGATGCAATACATACCTTTTGTAACAATGGTACACCATGTAGATGAAAATATTGCTCCATCTGAAGTATCCAATTTACCATATCCTTGCCATCAAACTTCCTCATCTCGCTTTTTCTTGATTTTAGGAGCTCGATTTTGAAACAACTGTAACTCTGTACTTTTGGATCTTTAAGTTCTAAAATTGCGACCTGCAGTGGCCCTCTACGTCCTCTTTCCAATGCCACCAGTCTAATCAAATTTAGATTCTCCAAGAAATAGTTATGCACAATCTCCTAAGATGATCAGATTATATACCTTTTCAGAAGAGTGAACTTGTATGAAGGGCCATGTTTCACTGTTATGACCTTAGGATCCAAAAAAATATACACAGGAAACTACAATCCATCGTAATTCTATAATTTCTTGCGAAATTTCAATCTAATGCTCAAAACAAAATTTACGACTATTTTCCCCAGGTCACCTGTTTGGAATGTAATTCAGGTGTTTGCAAAAAGACTTAATTCCTAAGATCATATCTCCACAAATATTGCACGAAAAGCTCTGAAATTTAGACCCGAGGTTCAGCGCGATTTCTTCTCAAAATAACGTTTTTTTGTAGCATGTGAAATGTCACATAAAAAAGTTATAGCACAAATTCCACAATGACCTATTTGGAGTAGTGAAACCCTACAATTCAAAGCTCTAATACCAAATGTTATGAAACCAGCTCACAAAAAGATAGAAAATATAGATCAACACCTTAGAATTCAGCCTCTTCGAGGGGACAACCTCCTTTACATTACACAAATGAATGATTCTTTGATGATTGAAATTACAAAACCTCCTTTCTATATATAGGAGTCTAAGGAGTCACAATATAACCCAACCAACCTAACAATAATAATATAAAGGCACAAAAATAACAATAGAGGGATTCTATGGGGCACATTAATAACAATATGGGGGAAATAGGGGCACAACAATATTAATTAGGGATACAACTAAGATAGTAATGGGGTAATCACTAGTATTAAAGGGACCTAACACGAAGAACTTTCTAAAATTACAAAAGTATGCAAAAATCCTTCCTATCCTATGGTGTTAGTCTTACCTTGTTAGAAACTACTGAGAATATAAACATTATGCTCGACATCTTATCTCATTCTTTTCCAAAAGTAGTCTCTCTCCAATAATGCTAGTGTTCTCTGCTATCTTTTGTGGTCTCCTCAAGACAATTCATGAGACTCCTCAAATGATCTCACATAATATGGCAGTTTCAACACAGGGGCTGGTATGATCCTATGCTTGAGCTCTTCAAACAAAAACCTACTCTTCTTTATCCACTTCCATCATTTTCCTTCTTTAGCAGAGGCTATCTTTGAATATCCCTTCATAAACTTCAAACAGTCATTCATCATTTGAGTGACAACACTCACATTATGCACATTGGGAGACTCCTCCAAATATACTATCACATTTATTTTCTCAAGGTCTGTGTGAATACATCCTTAACGGACCCAATGAGCCAAACATGGTATCTCCTTTTGGAAACCATACACTTGATCTTCTTCAAGTATAACTGATGTTGGATAAGTGCCTTGAATACTTATGCAAAATGTCTCTTATTTTCTTCTAAATTTTCATTGAACACTAAGATATGATCAAAGTATAACATGAAAAACTTATCAAGGATTGGATCCAAAACCTTATTTATGAAGATAAAAAATGTAACAAGAGTATTACACAAATAAAAAGGTATAACTAGAAAGTCATAAATCCCATACCATGTTACCATGGTTTCCTTTACTTCATCACCCTCTATAATTCAAACCTAATAGTAAACCTATCTCGAATCTAATGTCATAAAAATTAAGGCCTTTGCCAATTTTTTACAACAATCTACTACTAGTGGAAGGGGAGACTAGTTCTTCATGGTATGCTTACTCAAATATTGATGGTTAGTACACATCCTAAGATCATTTGTATTCTTCTTCTTATTGAAGAGTACAAGAGCACCCTAAAGGGAATGAGAATGAAAAATAAACCCTACATAAACCAACTCTGTCAATTTATGCCTCAATTCATTTAACTCAAGTCCTAACAACTTGTAAGGAAATTTTATTAGCAGTGAAGCACCAAGCTCAAGTTGAATGTGATGGTCCACTACTCTTCATGGTGGGATAACTTTTGAAAAATCATCTAGATTCCCATCTGAATATGTCACCATCAAATCAAAATGTTTTGGTGAAATAATCATCCCCACTCCATCGTCTCCTATTTCCTTGTTCACTATTATACATATATGGGAACCTCACTTTTGTGTTGTTCCATTAATGCTTAATGCATAAACAAGTTTCAAATTATCCTTTCTCTTATCTCTTGTGGATTTTCACACAAATGATGTATAATTTTCGTCCAAGATAAGGATTTGATCTATTCATCGTATCAAAAGGAAACAAATTACTTTCATGAAATCGTGTTCCAATATCACCTCAAAATCATCCATTAGAATCACGATGAATTCCAAAAGACCCTTCCAACCATCATCAAATAATGGCACATCTATTACCAATCATATAAGTTCCTTATCCTTGGATTTGAATTCTTTCACTATTTCCATACTCATTGTTAATTTCAACCCAAATTTCTCTACCGACCTTGCCTTGAAGAAAAAAATTAGCGGGTATGTCAATAAGTGCATGTAGTACCTTATTTTCGATTTCTATATTCAAAAAGCATAACTTGTGTCTTTGGTTGTCCTATTCGTTCCCCGTGACACGTATCCTCTTAACATAGTATTTAAATTAATATGAACCACAAAAACTACAAAGACGTCATAACATGCACATCTCCATCCAAGCTGCATTATTGAACTCCTCAACTTACATTGAGTTGTAGCTCTAATACCATCTAGGAGAACCATTAGGATTTCTAGGTTACAAGGTTATTTTTGGGCACATTGTAATCCCTAGAGTTCATAGAACTAACACATCTGATAACTTCTTAGTGTAGCACAATGTTAATCTACCCATACTATGCCTCACAATATATTACCCATGTCAATCTCTATATTATACTAAAGTGTGGAATTTCATCAATATAAAGAAATAATAATGTTTTGACTTCATTCCAATTAAGTTCATCAATTATAAAAACATGAGAATTATATGCAAGACATTAAAGTAACATTGACATCGTCATACCCATGCACCATTTCATAAGGAACAACTATTTAACCTTCTACTTTTATTGAAGACCAAAAATGAAAACATCAATGAAGACAAAGGATTAGTAATGCAAGATCACATCATGAAAAATAAACTTAACAACAATTTCCTTTTACTCCACCATACAAACCCTACTTGGGTCTCTTGGTTGTCTATCACGGGTCACTTCCAAACTATAGGCAACCTTGTTTAAGTTTTTTAAGGATAACTTCGTTTTGCACTACCATAGGCCCAAGTTCACTCATCTTATGTCCCTCACATCTTGTTGTATCCATTACACCATTTTGTGTCATCTTTGCATATGACTTAAATAGGTTTTGGATTTCTCTCATCGATCATATGGTTCTTCCCAAATGTATGAGCCATGTACTAGCCATGTAGTTTTATTCGACTATGAACTTAGGTTGACCCTCCCTTTTTGGTTGGGAACCTCGATTTAAGGTGACCTCACCTTCTGGCCATGTGCTACCACACTTGCACAATGTCTTTTATTGACTCCACCATGTCATTCCAGCTTACCTAACAAACATGCCTTCAGTCTATACAATCAGTTGCTCATTCCACCATTTTCTTGTTGCTCGACCCACTGCACCACAAAGCCGATATGACTAATATTGTTCTCAATTTTCCAGCACTCACTTAAATTCATATATTGTCCCAAATATTGTAATTATTTCATCACATTTATTATGACGGTTGTGTCACCCATAACAACTTGTTTCACCAAGGATTCTATGGGCATGCCTTGTCTTGTGGAGAGACATGAGTGTGCCTTGGTTCCATAGGGATTGACATATAGAATGGCTAGAGATAATGTTTATGTTCTATGGTTATAGATGTTACATAATCGTTAGAATTAGTATTAAAATCATAAAAGTCTTTAGTTATTAAGTATACTTCATTGTCAATTTCATAAAATTTTCATGAATAGATAAACTAATCCATATTACATAAGAATTATATATAGAAATATTGAATATTATAGTCATGTTCTAACACTCCTCCCTTCTGTACTACATTATTGTAAGCCTAATCTAAGTTAAATCTAGGTGTGGTATCCTCCCTTTTGTGTTAAATGTTTGTAAACCTAAGCTGAGGAAAGCTAGGTATGATACCCTCCTTTGTGGCTTAACCTATTGAAAACCTAAGCTGAGGAGAGGTAGATGATATGTAATATGAAAAGCAAATGTGTTTTTAAATAAAATAACAAAATAAATCACTTGGACGGTGGAGCACCAAGGGAGAGGAGATGCTTGGCAAACCTCATGAGGAATGGGATAGAGATGCATCTTTCATGATAAGATTCTAGATGTGATTCTAGACAAGCTTGGATGGATTGGATATCCATCGGATGGATGGGAGATAAAGATACATCAGACATAAAATATTTGCAAGAGATAAAGGTAAGATTTTATGTGGCAAGCTTTTCCGGACAAGACCTAGGAAAATGGAAAAATCCATAAAGTGGGACACCACGAATGGTAACTAAATCATGAAAGAGGGTATTAAATGTCCATTACATCAATCATCGAGGATAGTTGATCCCTGGCAAGATCTTCAGCTTGGGCAGAATTAGAGGTGATTCATGGCTCCTCCCTCCAAGTGAGATTTAGTTGGTGTCATTTGCATGTAATGGTTGTAAGTCGATCTCTTTCCCTTCCTGTGATTATTTTATTTGGTTCAGTATTGGATATTTCAACAGTCTTGGTGTATGTGATGCTACTTGTATTCCATCCTTATGCATATGAATGAGTAGGATATTAAATGAATCTAATGGAAATCTTCTTTATGTTAATGAAGGAACTTTTACTTTTATATAAAGTTTCTAGTTAAGATGGAAGATAGTGGTAGATGGTTATGGATTACCATTGTATAATATAGGTAACAGAGTAATCTATGATGGCCAGATATTCTATTGCATGTATATCCAATAAGGATCGACTTCCATTCTGTCAATTTCTTAAGAATAATATTTATGATGGAAATGATGGATTCAATAATGCATGAGACTGACGAGTTCTCACATATGTATATCAAAGTTATTAAGATAAGAAAGGGTGGCATGATTTAGTATTTCATAGATATTCATGCATGTGGAACAATTATAGAGGAATGTCTTCCATAGTATTAACAAAGGTTCACCATGGTCTATGTCGTGTATAATGAAATTAAATGCTCCTGCATGTGATATAAGGAATTGATGGTATATTATTTTATTTATGCATATATGGGTCTATGAGATATCCTGTGAGATTTACTTGAATATCACCAGGTTGCTGACAATACCTAGTATGCCAATAATGAAAAATATCTCTAGTATTGCATCATAACTTGGTAAATAATGGAAATAATTATAAGTGCATGAGATAGGTTACCTGTATAATGTATTATCCAAGATTTGTATATAAGTATGCCAAACTAGTTAGTTATGCATTATTATCACCTGTATTGAACCTCAGGGTGAAGGAAGGCTATGCCATGGTAACCACAAACCACGCTTAGCCAAGTAGCTAGCCCTACTAGGCCAGGAGAGGGCTCTCTCCATAAGGAGCTCAGTCAAGATGACTAGATCAGGTAGAGGATTTTAGGCTAGGTATAGTAGCATGAAAGTTTTTATTGGGTTTTGTAGAGGTTTTGTTGGATCAGGAGGAGCTCGACAATTTAGGTCTAGGAAATTAGGTCAGAAATGCAGGGTGTTATATGTGGCGAGGTTGGCATAGGCTTTAGCGCTTTAGGCTTGATGGACTGAGGTGTTTAAGACATATGAGAAGCTAAGAAGGGCATGCGACAATCATGGGTCCTTCCTAGATTGCATAAAACATGAAATATTGAATGATTTCCCAAAGAAGAGCACTGATACAATGGATTCTACCTATCAAACTTGAAAACATTCAACTATAAGCAATGAAATGAATGATAGCATACATAAAACATGTAAAAATATAATCACAGAAGAAGAAATAGTACTAAAATCCTATACCACAGGGATCCGATAAAAATAGCTACAATTCTTATTAATCTCCTTGCCAACTGCTTATAGAGGTGTACAATCAAGCTTTGAGCATCCAACTGAGTCCAACCCTTTACAATGAGGAAGAAGAAGAAGATATAGGCATGAATTAAACCTCATACCATCATCAGGTGTTGAATCCCTAAGATGAGGAGCTAAACTAACCAACACTGAACAAGAAAATAGGAATATAGGCATCTCAACAACTTGTTTCTAAAAGTGAAAAAATGATTCATTTGGGCTCAAACTAACTCCTAAGAAATGAATCTATCTTCTATTACTATTTATCCATCATATTTACAAGCCATGAAATCATTTACATAGGTAAATTATCCACCATGGGAGAGAATCCATGAAAAATAGACAAAAAGTTAGAAAATGATCATCCTGAGCAAAATTGCCCAACGCACAGTACCATTGGCCCAACGCGTAGCCCCACTTTCAGGTCCCTTTTGGAGACCTCCACGGCTTCCAAATTGAGTGCATGATAGCACATTTGAAAGGTATTCAATCATACCTTCTAGAAAACCTAGAATTTTTTCATTTGGAGCTCATTTGACTGCTAAAAACTTGGTTCTCCCAAGGCTGCTTTTGTGTGTCCAAAAAGTTGCAGAAAGGTCATTTTTAGGGTGTTTTTTGACCTTTTGGTGGACCCGTTCTGCCCCAAAAATTTTGAAACTTTTTAGAGTGTATGTCCTCACTACTCTAAATCGAAAAATGCAAGCCATTTCCTCATTGGGTTCCCCTGGGAAAAGCGCAACGCCGGTGGTGCTGCGCTTCTAGGTAGTTTTTTTGTGTAATGAAATTCAAAATTGAAAATAGCAAAATTTGCTCAAAACTTGGCCAAAATTGGTGTGAAGCACCACCATCATGTGCTTTGATGAGTCAAGGAGGCTTAAGCCAACATTCTAAGTCTATCCTCCTCTTCTTCCCTTTGAAGGACCACCTTAGCCTAGTTTTCATTTTCTTGACCCTCCTGTTGCAAATCCTGTTGCAGGTCTTGTAATGATAGGCCATGTGTCTGAGAATATAATTATCTCTGTTGGCCTTCTGTAGTAGCTTCTCAAGGTGTAGGATGACTCTCTCAAACCAAGTCTTCCTATCATTTTAAATTTCCTACTCAATAGGGGAAAATGTGAGTTGTGTCTCTTTTCCAGTTTTCCTTTTTGCCTTGAGCATTTCTAACTCCATGAGGACTTGTTTATCACTCAACTATTTGTTTTCTTGGTCTAAGTATGCGATGACATACTTGGTCCTCTCCAAATTTTCCATCGATGCTTGGACTTGATCCTCCTTTTCCCAAATGATGATGTCTTTTATAGTTTCTTCATCCTAAGCCTCTAATTCAATGGTTTGAGTATCATTTTTCTCAGGTCATCATGCCCTGCTAGATCAAAGTCTCTTTCCTCCTCATCATCAAGGCCTTTCTCTTACAACTTTTCCTTCCCTTTGTGCAGTTGTTGTACCTATACCTACTGTGTTGATTAATAAGGAAAAGTCCCTTCCACATCCTATGGAGCAAACATTTGCCTATGTACTGATGAGGAAGGCAAGGCCCCGTCCACATATTGTGGAGAAAACACTTGTCTATCTGCTACAAATAATCTCCTAGTGCCTCTCTGATATCTCATATAAATGGGCACCTCTGTATTTCTTGTCTCATTGGCCTCCTCATCTGTTTTCACTTGGATAGAAGGTCCTCTTGCTTCTTGAGGCATTGGTGGAGGAATTTGAGGACCCCTAAATATGTCATGATCAATGAATGTTTCTAAAGAGATGTTGAGGAGACTGAGATGATGAGGAACAATGATCTTGATCTGAGAATAATGATAAAGACTACTCATCTGTTGAGGGTATTGCTTCTTCTACACAAAATGAGTCATCTTTACAATGTTCCTGAACAAGAAATAAGGGAGGTTCAACATCCTCACCCTGGTAAAATGCATGAGAAGCCTGATGTGATATGTGTATAGCCTGGAGAATTTTCCCTCACAAGTGAAATATTTCATGATGATTTTCATCATGGGGACATACATGCTTTTAAGGAATCTGAAAGGAAACAATATCTTCACCTCTTTTCTATACTAGGGTTTGATATAAGGCTCATAATAGTTTTCATCTAAGTCCTGGGCCTTGTACCACATCTCACCGACAATAGGAATTCAGGTTGCATTTGAAATGATCGATGGTGAGACTTTGAATGTCACCCAAGCAAGAGTGACTTTCTTTTTCTGAAGATGAGCTACAAAGAATATGGTAAGCTTTGGGTGGTATTGAACTCTTCCTACTTGTTCACAAAACTCATAGCAACCAAGATATCTGAAACATGAAATAGCCAACTGAGAAGCCTGAAATTCCCTAAGGTTTGATGGCTCTTCTCTAATAATCCTACCTCCCCTATGAGGTTTTCTCTATTGTCTAGCTCTCTCTAATAATGTATCACTGTTTGTATTTTCCTCATCATAGTCTCGGTCTTCTCTGTCCATGTTTGCAAGGCTAAGGTTGTACACTCCTAGAAAAGGGATAAGGGGAATGAATAGCAGTGTTTTAGGAGTGAACGGATGTGTTAGGGTAGACTAGAAAATGAAGTGTGCGATGTGAATTATAAAAGTGAGGAAGAGGGCTTTTAGGATGAGAGAATATGGATGAGGGGATATGGAGTGGTGTGGGAAAGAGATTGAGGTTTTAGTTATAGGTAGTGGGAAAAACAGAGGGGTTTAGGGTTTCTAGAATGACATGGAAAGAAAATAGGGTTTCATTTTTAGCATGGTAAATTCCTTCAAACCTTACATTTGCAAATTTAATGATGAAGTAGAGGAGGTATACTTACCTGATTGAGGAATGGGAGGGTTGTTTGAGAGATGAGAGGAGTGTACTTGAGAAATTTGGAGGGTTTCTGGCCTTTCTACTGAACGCGCAGCACCACCCTTAACGTGTAGCGCCAATGTGAAAATACACTGAGGAAATTCTCTAGACATGTAGTGCCAGCCTCTATGCATAGTGCAAGTCCTCAACGCACAACATCGATTTTCCTGGCCCAGAAGCATAGCACCACTTTTCCAACGCGCAACGCCAAGCTTCCAATGCCCAGAACTCCCTTAAGCTTGCCTCTTCTTCTCACTTTTTGACTTGTTGCTTGCTAAAGGAGAATAATGATATTTGAGAATGAAATGTGAGGGCTTAAATAGGATAAAATTTTGATTTTTCACTGGAAAAACACACTTTTCTAATGTTTCTTGTTCTTTTTCAAAACTCTATTTTAATGCCTTTTCTTCTTGTATCTTTGTAGGTGGATAAATGCTCAATTTGACTTGAATTTTGTAGTGTTTCTTCGTCTTGCAGCAAGGAGAGATGCTTGGGTGCAGCTAAGATCAATTATTACATATAGTGACTAAAAATAACATATTAAATAGAAATAAACTAAAATACTCTATTTTCACCTCAAAAACATGTTTTTGAGGTGAAAATTACATTAGGCTAAAAAGATAATAATTTTAGTAGCTATGACTTACAAGCCATCATGCTTGATTTATTGATCATCCTCATACACTTGTTGACTTTTATTTGCACTTTCAAATCAGTTTCTTGACCTTCGTGATGAAACCCTAGACCTAATGAAATCATGCCCTATGACCTAATGAAATGAACTGTAGATTGATTATGAAACCATGACTGAAGACAATCTAAATAAGGATCAACCAGTATAGTCTATGAGGGAAAATTTTAGATTTGTTGAAGAGAAAACAATCATCGGTGGATCAGTATATCATGACCTAATGGAATGATGCAAAATTTTTAGTATGGGACTCCTAAAATGAAAAATGGAAAGAGTGAATTTCGATCCTTGATGGAAACATGCAAATACTGACACTAACATGCATGATGAAAGAAAGACCATAATCATGATGGGTGATCATGATAGTAGAGTTTAATTAAGATCATGAATGTAGGCAAGGAAATTATAACCCATGAAATCTTAATTATAACTAAGTAAATGTTTTAAAATTTGGGGAATTAGGGGTTATTTTCTAGGTAGGCCACAGAGGTACCTTATAAATGTTATCAAAGCACAAGTTCAAGCCTTGCGGCCTATGGACTCATCTACCTCCATAAAGTTTCATTGGCATGGAAGCAATAGCCCCAAAAATTATCTGGAAATTTAAGCATATAAAATTCATAATAAATTCTTGCAAACCAAGGGAATTTAATGTTTTCCAAAGGAGAATCCAAACATAATCAGGGTTGCTGAAGGATCAATAATATATTTCAAGGAAGGTTTATTTTTTATAAAAGGTTAATTGATTAAATCAAGAGCTAAATAAATTTCCTCTTTTGGACGAAACTTTTATTAGGGTGAAGCTAAATAAATCTAATACATTCAAAAAGTGCACAATCTTCTAACTTTTTTAGAAAGTGTGACTTCACCTAACTACGTTATACTTTTCTGCTTGCTGGCTAGAGATCGCTATACCTTCAAATAGAAGAGGAGGGTTCGGTTTCACACAATTTTCTTTTATATTCCATGATAGAACAGCCCCACAACATTAATATTGAATTCATAATGCAACCGGTATCATAATTCCATGAAAGCAGGCTGCATACTTCTAGTAGAGTTTATGCTGACTGGTCTAATCGGTCAATACGAGAATGATCATGTGAAAGGGAAGATAAGCTTCTTAGAGGACAACTAAAGCATTTCAAGGCAGGTAAATTATATTCTAGTTGTATCTCTACTGCCTTAGTCTTTACATGCTATAGATAAAAAAAAAAAGGAGAAAGAAATTGAAGAGGCCATTCAAGTAGACTGATACATGGTGTATGGGCTATGGCTAAAATATTTGTAAGAAAAGTAGAGTTACAACCAACATGTAGACATATCTCTATTGCAGGGATGCTTCATTTTTTTCTATGGAGCTCATCCAAAAATGAAGCCAAAACTTTCTATGGTAATTATGAAGACTAGCCGATGGTGAAAATGACCTCTCTAACTAAACTAATCATTTATACATTGAAAGAGGATGAATGATACATCGTGGAGATGATCCTCCCTTGTGGTTTGGCATTTGATGTATGGTTATCATCTACACATGCACCGTCATTAGAGTCGGTAAACTACAGTAATAGTAGATAGAGGTGAGTGGGTTGCTTGGCAATGTTTTCAAGTGGGCATGGAAAGCGTTTTGTTAAAGGAACCCTTAAACAATTAAACTTGTGCTCTGGATAGACCGTATGGTGTCAAAATTTAGGAATCGGTCGCTCATCAAATGGTGCACCTCTATTAAAACCCAGACTCTGGAGATATTGATAGGTATGGCAATTTAGAAACATCAAGAGGAAAGTAAAACTAAAGGACTTATGGGACTAATTGTAGTTACTGAACCATGATTTCTTGGGCTAATTCGACCAATTTTACCTCAACTAAAGATCTAGATAAATATAAAAGAATTTTTTATTTTTTTTTATATTGAAGGGAATTTCATGATTGTAGCCTAAGTTTCTATTTATTTGTTCCCAAATATGGACATGCTAAGGTAGTTTATAACCCATAAGCTAACCAGAATGCTATTTCCAACCACATTGTATTATAATCCAACCACGTTACTAACCTCATTAAGCTGGCTCTCTGTCTCGCGAATTGTCAGTGATGGTTGACCTTATCACATGGGAAATATTTAGGAGGACTCAACCTTATCCAGTGATCTGGAGAGGTATGGAATTTTTCGATCCTACAAGCCAACCTTTTTGGCTTATGGATAGAGTGATGCTATCCACTAAATCACTAGTAAAATATGTATCATCTCACTATGTATTCCTCTAATGGAAATAAAGGATAAGGTTGTTGTTTCTTTGTTTTTTGAAATGTTGCTTTTTGGATGCTTATCAAAAGTTAGCTACAAATCTAATCCATACTATTTTCGGTAAATGGATCGAGGAAAAGTTATGGCAAGGTTGTTTCCTTTTGTCAACCATGAATGCATATCTGCTAAGTCAACATGTGCATCATTGCCTTAGTGGGATAGAGGTTATCTAACACTCAATGTTATCCGAGTGTTAAACCCAATCATGAAAGGATAAAAGCTTGAAGATAATGTTTATCCCATTTTTTTTACTCAGTACTCTATCCATTGATAAGCGCATACAACATATGTAAGTCTTTTTATTTATTTATTTTTATTTATTTATTTATTTTTTATTTTTGTTTTTATTTATTTATTT
>APFE030461726.1:130698-140741 GCA_000404065.3 Pinus taeda | reverse complement strand
ATTTTCTCCTTTGGAACATGTACATATGCATCACATCCAAATACCCTCAGATGTGAAAGAGAAGGTTTCTTACCAGTCCATACCTCTTGTGGAGTTTTATCCTCCAATGCTAATGAAGGTGATATGTTGACCAGGTAACATGTTGCGTCCACTGCCTCTGCCAAAAATTCATGTCCTAACCTAGCACCACTGAACATGCTTCCCCCCCTTTCCCTCAATGTCTTGTTCATTCTTTCTACAACTCCATTTTCCTGAGGTGTAGATGGAATAGTCTTATGCCGTGCTATACCACACTTCCTATAGAATTCTTCAAATTCCTTACTGCAAAACTCTCCACCGCTCTCTATCCTCAATTCCTTTATCTTCTTCTCTGTCTGGTTTTCCACCAAAGCCTTAAATTGTTTAAACCTTTCAAAGACTTTAGATTTATTCTTAAGGAAATATATCCATGTATTCCTTGAGAAGTCATCTATAAATGATACATAGTACACAGACTTACCTAGTGATGGAACCTTCACAGGTCCAAACACATCACTGTGAAAAAGTTCTAATATATGTTTTTTCCTCTTACCACTAGAGGGGAAAATCACCCGATTCTGCTTCCCATATACACAATTTTCACAGAAATCAAAATCTAGAGAGCTATTACTCATATCTTATATCATACCTTTACCATGAAGTATTCAAAGGTGCTTCTCTCCAATATGTCCAAGCCTTTGATGCCACAACATGGTCTTCTATCCGAAGACCACTAGATTTTCTACTACACTTTCAGGAACCACAGAATTGTTGCAGCCATCAATAACAATGCTACCTTGTAGCTTGTACAGAGTTCCAATCCGAACACCCCGCATCAATAACAATGCTCCCCAAACCATTTTTTAGGTATCCTTTTCGAACATTGTTTTTACACCTTCATCATCCAACTTTCTTACCAAAATTAGATTTCTGGCTAATGCAGGAATATGTAAAACACCTGGAAGTGTTCTAACCCTTCCACCTTGCAACTTCAACTTTAATTTTCCACAGCCAATCATTCTATCCTTCCTGTCATCCACCAAGAAGATATCACCACCATCATATTTCTCATACTTGTAGAACCCCTCTCTGTGGGGAGTGAAGTGAAAAGATGCACCTATGTCAATCAACCATGCCTCATGATCTACATGTGTACTTGAAGAAGCCATGTACACATCCCCACCTTCATCTGAGGTGGTTTTCACCTCTACAGAAGGAGCATCATCAGATCCCTTTCCTTTGTCAGGAGCTTTAGATTTACAATCCCTTTTGTAGTGCCCTTCCTTCCCGCATTTCTAGCACACCACCTTTATAGGTTTTCCTCGAGATTCAGATCTCCCTCTAGATTCAGATCTCCCACTCGATGACTTATTTTTGTTTCTATTCTGGGACCGTCCTTGTATAGATAAGGTATCATCATTCTGGCTCTCCATATTTTTCTGTCTCATCTCCTCCCTCAGCACGGATGAGACAATTTCATCAAACTATAAGACAATTGCATTGCTACCTATTGCAATAAGTAGACAATCCCACGAATCTAGTAGAGAACACAACAAACTGATGCACTTAAACTCATCTGAAATTTTAATATCAACAGATAATAACTAAGTTACCACAGTATTAAATGAATTCAGATGTTCTGTCACTGAGTCTCCATATTTCATCCTCAGGTTATACAACTTTTTCCATAGGAACAATTTATTCACTAGAGACGTAGATTGGTACAAAGTCCCTAACTTGTCCCACAAAGCCTTTGTTGTAGCTTCCCCTGATACATTCAACAATATTGAATCTAAGACACACAATCATAATGTGCTCTTAGCCTTCCAATCCAACTTCTTCCATTCTTCATTGGACACTCCTATTGGTTTAGTACCCGGATCTACCACAATCCACTGATCTTTATCCACCAACAAATCCTCCATCTTGAGTTTCCACATCTCAAAACTCTGACCATTAAATTTCTCGATCTCTATCTTTCCACTACTCACCATTTTCTTTCACCACCAAAATCGATCTCATAGATCTCCCACTGAACAGGGTCTACCACAGGCCCAAGCGAAGCCCCTCAGCAACAAAGGTGTCCCCTCGAAGCCAAAAACAACTCTGATAGCAAATGTAGGTTTTAACCCCTTAAATAAATTACTCGCATACGAATTCTAAAAACACAGAAGATAAACAATGTGAGAGCATAACACATAAAACACATACGCACAGAGATTTTTCCCTGGATCCCAAAACCAGGACTACCAGCTTGATTTCTCATTATGTTCCTTTCAATGTTATAATACATATTTATACATGTCGAAGCATCTAATACCATGGACCGAAAACCATCGAATCCAAAGCATGTGCGAAAAAGCATGCACAAAACCATAGGTAGGTTCGCCCAACCTAATATAGGATCCAAAAACAAAATTTTCTGGGGCACTACACTGGACCCCATACGGTGGGGTTACCTACACCCATCAAACCCTTGTGACCTCACCCCATACGCAATCGATGCAACGAAGGGGGGGTTCTGCCCCCCTTCTAACCACCCGGTTAACTACGTGGGTTAATCGTGGAAATAATATAACACAACCCAACAAATCCATGGGATCAAGTACCTATTATGGATAGTGATATTGCTCAGTGCCCGATAGTCAATACAGAGTCTCCAAGTCCCATCCTTCTTCTATAACAACACGATCGAGCTCCCATAGGCCGATCAACTCCGATGGATGTGACCTCTTTGCAACAGCTCCTGGATTTGCCTCTTGATTTCATCGTTCTCTAGAATGAAGTGCCAAGAGATTTGTCCATTGGGTAGTAATGCACCATGGGTTAGGTCAATGGATTGCTTGACCTAACAGTGTAGAGGAACCCCTACGAGGGAGGTGAAGATGTCCTCGTACTCCTCCATGACCTTGGTAATATGTAGTTATTGTGTGGATGGACCCTGTCCGGATGACGTGACCACAGTCTTCTTCTTTCCTTGAGGGCATATCATCAGGAAAACAAATTTCCTGGTTTTGGAAATGAGCTTAATGCATTGTTTTACAGTAACCAAAGATATGGTGGTAGGCGGTGCTACCTTCGCTTTCCTTTATAACTTATTTCCCAAAGTAATAGTAATAACACGAGGCCTTGATTCATACACAACATGGCACTTCCATAAGTATCGTTGTCCTAATAATACATCACAAACATCAAGGGGAGCAACGTCACAAAATACCTCATCCATGAAGGGCTCGGTGTTGTATGGAAGGTGACACTACTGGCTCATTCGAAGATCTCATCCTTAGTGAACCCACTTGATGATGTACGTTTGTGGATGTGTTGTGGTCGGTAAGACCAACCACTTCATGACCTCTACCGAAATGAGGTTCTTTTGGCTCCTTCTATCAATAATGAACTGTAGTAGGGAACCTTTTACCCACATCTGGGAGTGGAAGAGATGCTCGTCCTCCTATGGATCTTTGGGTTCCTCCTTCTAGATCTTCATGGTGGCAACGGTGGCCTTAGGCTCTACATTGATAATCTACTTCCCTTTTTCATTCCCCTTGTCGGGTTCTGACTCAGAGTCAGAACATGCATCTAATTCTGAAACCTTTAGCTTGGCCACGAGTGACTGCTTGGCACGACACTCGCTTGTGTCATGAGTGGAGCTCTTATGGAACTCACACCACTTTCTGGTGTCCTTTTTTAGCTTTGTGGCATTTCTCTTTTCTTGTACCTTTGGTGCATTGCCTTGGGACACCCCTCCTTGGCTTTGTCCTTTGTTCTATGGTTTGGGCGCACCTTTCCCTTACCCCAGATTCACATATCCAAAGTCTCGCTTCTCTTGTTTAAACTTTTGCTTGACCTTGACGACATATCGATATGTCGTGCTGAGTGAGGAGATGTTCAGGAATTCTATTTCTTCCTGCATATACATATGCATGCATCCATAACATTTGAGTACCAAATTCTACTCTGAATCCTTGATACCCAACTTTGTGCGAAGGGTATGGAAAATACTGGTAAACTCTGGCACATCTTAGTCCCTTCCGTGCCGCAGCGTGGTCCACTTTATGTATTGATCTTCATAGCATTCGACAGGGTAGTACTGCTCCTTGATGCAAGTCCGGAATGAATTCCATGTGGGTGTAGTTGAAAACAGTGACATCATACCTTCATCCTTCTGCTTACAGTAGGTTTCCCACTAGTCCTTGACGTGGGCGATGGCTTTCAGAAGAGCGAAAGTAATCTTTTTCTCGCCGGAAAACTCGTGAACAAAAAAATACCCTTATAGCAGATTTAACCGTTTATCTATAAAGTTTGAATCTATTTAGCCCTCAAATATGGGAATTTCAAAGTTAACTTGTGTCTTAAAGGGTGTGGTGCTTCCACTGTAGCTAATGGAAGTAGATGTGTCGCCCCTGGGTAGCCGGTGAAGGATATGGGAAAAGTTGTCCATCATCGCGTTCCTTTATCACTCGAGGGCCTTTTCGAGCAAGATTTTGATAGCATAAGCTATCCCCTCATATTTATTTTCATCCTCCATGGGGGGCCATCAGGATTTGCGAGGCCAGTCTTGCAAAAGTTTGACCAGTTCAAGCCCTAACTCCTTATATCTTCACCTCTTTGGGGACATGCAAAGAAAGATAGAGAAAGAGTAGACCGCTTTGATACCATTGATCAAGATTTAAATAGGAACCCAAAAAATTACATATATAACCATACATATAGAGATGTAACAGAAATAATACTTCATTTCATTACTGTAAAATACTCAAATATGGTTACAAACAGAAATGGAAATAAACTAGCTACGACGATGGTAGCTTATCTATGAGAAGAGATGTGGCAGCTACATGCTTTTGAATTGTGTTACAATGAGGCTCAAAAGACTATTTATTGTTGAGAGACAGTGGAAAGCCCTAAACATCCAAAAACCTAACCCTCAATGATGAAACGCCAAACTATGGGCCCAATTTGGGTAAATTGGTACATCAACTTCCTAGGGTTGTAACTTTGGTATACGATCTTTGTTTGACGCGTACAATATCTCGTTATAAAGCTCTGTCCAATAACTATAACTTTGGGAAGAGCAACATTTGTGCATTGATCTGTGTTGCTCCTAGTTTTCCCAAAAAATGTCATTTAGGGCCTGAAAATGGCTCCAGAATTTCATGACCCAAAAAACTGCTAAAAATAGTAAACTATGCTACAATTAAAGAAACTGAAAAGCTGAAAGGAACAATGGTGGGGATCCAAGTGGACTTGGTGGGTGGCCACTAATATCCACCTGGATCAGCTGGTTTTGTTTAGAGTCACCTGCACATGGACATCAAGATGTGGCAATGTATAAAACGTAAGATGCTTCTCTATATATTTACAATTGATTGAATGAACTCATTGTGATTTTTTTTTTACTCCATTTATGTTCCCCAAAAGTATGAAAGCATTTCGTTTTAATGGTAGAAAAAGTTAATATGCTCGTAGATGAACATGGGTTCTGTGTTATGGGATTCTGATAACAATCAATAGTTTAACTTAAGAAATGTTTTTAAAGTGGAAGGATAAGGTTATCCGACGCAAAGGAGAAAAGATGAATATAATGCTTATGCCATTATTTTAGTGCTAATAAAAGGAATCAATGAAAAATTAATGAATTTAATATATTGTTTCTATAATACAGATATGGAGATAAGATTCACCTGTGAGGATCAAGAGATCCAGTTAATCTCTTCCAAGCAAAGTGCATTAGCACTCGCACAGCCTTCATGTTGAATGATTTGATGGGTCTGAAATGACTAGAAGGTTTTGTACATGATATAGTTTTAGAGTTGTTGATTGTGTTGACATTGTTTAGAAATAAAGGTGTTGGTTGTGGTGACATTGTTTAGTACAATTTGTATTTTTAAGTTATTTTTGACCAAATGACACTCCCATCTCTAAGGATTTTTAATTTAAAGAACTATTGAACCTTTAATTTAAAATAATTAATATCAAAAGATGTTGACTCATTTGAACTACTTAAAATGCATAAGAATATCACATGCATTGCGGTGACTCATTAGAGCTACCCTACTTATACTGTGAACGTATATGGATGGGTGAGACCTCTTTTAAATCGGAACTTGATCATTGCTATGTTTAGTATGGAACACAGAATGCTTCTAATGGATAACTAGTTAAATATTTATGCATTAAGTCCTTATGCATAATGATTTCCGTAAGTAAGCAAAGCCAATTGTAGTTTATCTTAATAGGATGACTTTTCATTAGTCATATTTGTGCATGTGGAGATCGCAGTTTTGGAAGTAGAGGTTAAATACATATATGCATGATAGCAACTATAGGAAAACTTAAGCAAATTTTGTATTATGAACAATGAAGAGAAATTAGAAAGTTTTTTCTTAAAAACCTCTAACACAAACCATAACATGCATCGGTTAAGGAACCATTTGGAAAACTATACCAGGAAAGAGATGTAAATAAGGATGGGTGAAAAAAAAATCTCACCTAATACCTGAAAGGAGGGTTATAAAATGGAGGAAGTCCATGGTTGTCTCTAGACATAGTTGTTATATATTATACCTATGCCTTGTCATGGATAATTTACATGTTATTACAATAGATTGGTAAAGTAGTCATTAAGATAAACATGTTGGAGAGGAACATGCTTAATATCCATGCATATTAATGAGTTATATGAATTTACCATGCAAGCACATGTGTGTGCAGTATTATAGACTTGTAAGAATTTTGTATTATCAAATGGTATAGTATAACTCCATATTAATATGGCATATGAATCTTCCATGTAAGCACTTCCTCATGACTTCTAGTATTCATAGTCTCTTACATGTTGAAATAAAATAAGTCATTTGTCACAATCATAAAGATATTGGTTACTCGAATGCCTATTAAAGGGGAATATTTTCTCTAGAACGAAAGAGCATGATTTATCTAATGATTATTTCGGTAAAGTAGTATGGAATTGTTATTGTGTTGTGATAGATTGTATATTTTGTTGCTTAGATGTTGAGCATAGTTGTTTGAGAAAGGATTAGTGGTTTGTGATCTGTAGAATCAATGTTATGCTACTATCAATGCTTACAAATATGCATAGCACGTAGAAATTTGGTTTTCCTCGATACTGGGGATTAAGTTGCTCATTGATGTTATACCTTGTTAAGCATACATGCTTGGGCTGTTATATGCCAATAGTAAATAGGCAAATTATGCATGACTATGTTAAAAGTCAGGCTGGACAAGAAAAATTGAAGGTTATAGTACAAGACTACATAACTATACAATTTGTGGTTCAAATTAATTCTTTGACTAATGCATCTTTTGATGGAAATGCATAATAGAACCTATAAGTATCCTTAAGTTCAAACCATAGTAATGGATAAAGTAAAAAAAATGATATGGACCATTGGGTCAATTAAGCATAATGATATCATATAAATAAAAAATGCAACTAACTTTGAGAGGTTCTTTTGTTGAAATGCATTGATCAGGTGTCTGGAGAACATAAGGAAATGTTGTGTAATTCAAACAACAATTCATAAAATAGATAATTCATATTTTGGTAAAGGGTGATTTAATGTTAAGGATGAGCTAACATGTAAATACCCTGAGATCATAAACACTTACAACTACAAGGTGTGTAGGATTGGAAGTAGTAAAAACTTTCATGCATAACTACATGGAACTATACATGGCCAGCAAGTTGTTGAGGCATAAAAAAGGAAAAAGTAAAACATACAAGGCGAATTAATAATATGATGAATGATAAAATTCAACAACTATGAGTTAATAGTCTTCTTTGGAACATTAAGAAGAAGGTAATATTAAGATGAAAATATGCATATTACGTTATTGACATTGTAACCACATGACATCTGGAATTGATTTACACATGACATAAAACTTTTTTAATTACATAGATGAACCATGATAAATGAATTTTGCTATGATACTAATAGGGTGAAAAGAAAATGTGGATACATTTTATGTCATGCAAGTGATACCATGAGGATGGTATTATAAGCTGTACCACAACTGGACTTTGTACAATAGTACATATGGGACAATATGACTACATATGCTACAGGGTTAAAAAAAATGTGTATTGGTGTGTATAACCTACCTTCTGTGTAGGTATGCATTAGTCAATGTATATATGTATTGCAAGGTAAACAAACTTGGAGGTTACCTAGAAGAACGAAAGTAAGTTTGGTATAAGTAACTATGGTTAATCGTAGTTTGGCATACATACAATTACAATGAATACATGTATATGAATATATATTGTGATGCGAAATAATCTGTTATGACCTTGCAGGCATATCAATGTGGAAAATATGCTAACTGATGTACTGTATGCACAGAGATTGCAAGAAGTAGGTGTTCGAGAAAAAAAAAAGAATGCAAGCAGAGAACATGCATTCTTTAGATACAATAAATGATAAGCAATAACTACTTTAATATTATTAAATAACAGATTATGACATTTCAAATACTGCATCTATAAATTCTCATAAAAGGCTTGAACAATGTTATAGGTAGCTATGAAAGGAGGAGACTCTTGGTGGCCAATAGAGCTATGGAAGAGGAGAACTCATTGTTCTTGATGTACATTGGAAAAATTGCATCAGATGCAGAGCCATGAGAGCTATTGAATTAGAAACCAGCTACTTGTGAATGAGGACATGATGTAGTGATACACTGAGGATGGTGTAAAATTTAAGTGGGGGAGTATGTAACACTTCAACCTTGTGTACTACATTATTGTAAACGGAATCTAAGTTAAGGCTAGGTTTGATATCCTCCCTTGTGTGTTAAATGTTTGTAAACTTAAGCTCAAGAAAGCTAAGTTTGATACCCTCCTTTGTGCGTTAACGTATTTGAAACCTAAACTGAGGAAAGGTAGCTGATATGTAATATGAAAATCAAATGTGTTTTTAAATAAATTAATAAAATAAATCACTTGGAGGGTGGACCACCAAGAGAGAGGATATTCTTGCCAAATCCCATGAGGAATGGGATAGAGATGAATCTTTCATGATAATATTCTAGATGTGATTCTAGATAAGCTTGGATGGATTGGATATCCATCAGATTGATGGGAGATAAATATCCATCAGACATAAAATCTTTGCAGGAGATAAAGGTAAGATTTTATGTGGGAAAGTGTCGTGGGAGATAAAGATGAGATTTGCCGCATAAGACCTAGGAAAATGGAAAAATCCATAAAGTGGGATGCTTCTAATGGTAACTAAATCATGAAAGAGGGTATTAAATACCCATTGCATTGGTCAATTGAGGACAATTGATCCTTGTCAAGATCTTCAGCTCGGGGGAAATCGGAGGTGATTCACGGCTGACTGCAGGTGCTTCTCCCTCCAAGTGAGATTTAGTTAGTATCATTTGCATGGAATGGTTGTATGTTCGTCTCTTTCCCTCCCTGTGATTATTTTATTTGGTTCAGTATTGGATATGTTAATAGTCTTGCCTTATGTGATGCTATTTGTATTTCATTCTTATGTGTATAAATGAGTAGGATACTAAATGAATCTAATAGAAATCTTCTTCATGTTAATCAAGGAACTTTTATTGTTATATAAAGCTTCTAGTTAACATGGAAGATAGTGGTAGGTGGTTACAGATTACCATAGTATATTTTGGATTGTAGATTACTGTGTTGTGGTTTCTGAGAGAAGTTCGGATTTTCCATAGTGTTCATCTTTATATGGTCGACGTTTCGAGTCTAAACCCAGACTCATCAACAGGACTAATGTACGGAGAAAAGAAGGAAAAGGGCTTGGTATAAATATGAAAAAGGATATATGCAAAGACACAATGGCCGACTCATTGTCAGTTTATAAGTTATTTGTATTATTATTTAAATCATTAACTTTCATTGTTTATATTATTAATAATTAATTTATTATTCTTAATCCTTAATAATATTTTTATTAATATTCTTGTTAATATTATTATTATTAATCATTATTTAAATTATTGTTATTAATTAATATTTAGTT
>APFE030461726.1:94096-129882 GCA_000404065.3 Pinus taeda | reverse complement strand
ATTATTATTACTTCTATAATAATTATCTTTATTTATCATTAATATTCTTCTTGTCTAGGTTTTTAATGTGCAACAAAGTTAATTTATTTTCAAGGGTTATTTTATTATTCATCTACCAATTTGATATGTTGTTGAAGAGTTAACATAACTAGAGGGATAAGTTATTTTGTTAGTTTATCAAATTTGATACTGAGGTGCATATCTAACCTAGGTTCAATTTTTATTGAGATTATTCATGGGGGTTAGCAAAGAGTTCCAATTTTTGCTAATTTCCAAGCCACCATCCCTATTAAGGTTTCTAGCATGTTTTATGATTTCAATAGCTTGTCTAGCCTTACGCTTGAAATGGTGATCTTCATTGGCAATGACCTTGGCGTCTTCAAGGCATATATGGTGATTAGTTTTACCTACATGCTCAGCCAAGGCTGAATAATCTCAATAAAAATTGAACTTAGATTAGATATGGACCTCAGTATCAAACTGCATATACAAAGTCATTCAAAAGGCAAAATATGATAATAAAAAAAGCAAGGCTAAACACCCCCCAACCTCTAATGCCTACCTTCCTGACATTGAAGGAGTCACTGACAAGATAGCTAAAATCCTCAAAAAGAAAAATATAAAGACTCCATTCAAACCCATGTCTAGCATTAAACAAAGAATGAAATCTGGTAAGGACAGCCAAGAAAAACTTCAACAGAAAGGAGTATATATCATCAATTACTCTTGTGGGGATCAATACATAGGAGAAACAGGTAGATCCATAAGGATTAGACTCAAAGAGCATAGTGCAGACATCCGTAACGAAAGAACCAGATCTTCAGCCTTGGCTGAGCATGTAGGTAAAACTAATCACCATATATGCCTTGAAGACGCCAAGGTCATTGCCAATGAAGATCACCATTTCAAGCGTAAGGTTAGAGAAGGTATTGAAATCATAAAACATCCTAGAAACCTTAATAGGGATGGTGGCTTCGAAAGTAGCAAAAATTGGAACTCTTTGCTAACCCTCGCGAATAATCTCAATAAAAATTGAAACTAGGTTAGATATGGACCTCAGTATCAAACTTGATAAACTAACAAAATAACTTATCCCTCTAGTTATGTTAAGTCTTCAACAGCATAACAGATTGGTAGATGAATAATAAAATAACCCTTGAAAATAAATTAACTTTGCTGCACATTAGAAACCTAGAGAAGAAGAATATTAATGATAAATAAGGATAATTATTATTATAGAAGTAATAATAATACAAAATATAATTAATTAGCTAAACAATAACAATAAATATAATAATAATAATGTAAAATATAAATAATAGTATAAATAATAATTAATAGGTATATATAAATAATAATTAATAATAAAAACAATAATAATATAAATATTAATATAATTTATGAAGTACAATTAGGATTAATATAGTAATAATGATAACATAAACAACAATGAATAAGAATAAATAACAATAATAATAGATAAGAATAATAAGTATAGATAGGAACAATGATAATGATATAAAATTAATATAATGATATAATGTGAATATTAACTTAATGATTAATTAACACCACATGATTGATAATAATGAAAAATAAATTATAAGATAAATAACAATAATTAATAAGAATAAATGATATATAAATATATTAATATCAACTTTAATAAAATAAGAACTAATAATAAATATGAACAATATATTATAATTAATAATTAGAATAATAGAATAATAATATTAACATAAATTAATTAATTAACATAGAATAATATTAATAATAATAATTAGACTATAATAATAATGAATATAACAATATAACTAATATTGGATACGGAATTAAGTTATAGAATAATATAACAACAATAAGTAATATTTATAAAATAAGGATTTAAGAACTAAATATTAATTTAATAATTTATAATATAATATAAACAAAATATAATAATAATATATTAAGGGATTAAGAATATAAATTAATTTATTAATAATATAAACAATGAAAGTTAATGATTTAAATTAATATAAATAATTAATAAATTGACAATGAGTCGGCCATTGTGTCTTTGCATATATCCTTTCGAATATTTATACCAAGCCTTTTTCCTTCTTTTCTCCGTACATCAGTCCTGATGATGAGTTCGGGTTTAGACTCGAAATGTCAATCACATAAAGATGAACACTGTGGAAAATCTGAACTTCTCTCAGATACCATAGTATAATATAGGTAACAGAAAAATCTATGATGATCAGAATTTCTATTATATGTATATCCAATAAGGATCGACTTGCATTCTATCAATTGCTTAAGAGTAATCTTTATGATGGAAATGATGGATTTAATAATGCATGATACTGACGAGTGCTCACATATGCATATCGAAGTTATTAAGATAAGAAATGGTAGCATGCTTTAGTATTTTGCAGATATTCATGCATGTGGAACAATTATGGAGGAATGTCTTCCATAGTATTAACAAAGGTTTGCCATGGTCTATGTCGTGTATAATGAAATTGAATGCTCCTGCATTTGTTATAAGGAATTGATGGTATATTATTTTAGTTATGCATATATGGGTCTAGTAGATATCCAGTTAAATTGACTTGAATATCACCAGGTTGTTGATGATACCTAGTATGCCTATAATGAAAAATATCTCTAGTATTGCATCATAATTCGGTAAATAATGGAAATAATTATAACTACATGAGATAGGTTAACTGTATAATGTGTTATCTGGGATTTGTATCTAATTATGTCAAACCAGTTAGTTATGCATGATGAAAGAAAAACTATAATTATGATGGGTGATCATGATAGTAGAGTTTAATTAAAATCATTAATATAGGTAAGGAAATTATAAACGAGAAATCTTAATTATAACTAAAGAAATTTTTTAAGCGTCAGGGAATTAGGGGTTATATTTTAGGTATGCCTTGGAAGTATGTTACACATGTATTAATCCGTGATAGGTCATGACTTTTGAAAAAAATACAACTTATCATTATTTTTCATTAAGGATTACATAATAATGATTTATAGCTATTAATAGGTCATTTATTACATAGCTATTACTATATTAGATCCCTATTTTTAATACATTTTGGGTATTACTAGTATTGCCTCCTTGATAAATTGTCCTCAAAGCATGCAAAAGGAAAAAAACGTTCAATTAAATGAACATTTACTTGTAGATTTCTCATACTGGATAATGTTTAAGATATGAGGTGATTTTATTATTTTCATTCTTGCATATTATGAATCATGTGATTTTTTATTTTTATATAGCACCTTAATAAATTTATCCTTCTTAATCCATATTTTAATCTTACTAGGATTAATCCTTCTTAATCCATATTTTAATCTTACTAGGATTATTTGATTCGTTTGTCCATATAGTTGACTCATAAATGAGTCTCTCACTTACTTGAGGCACCACGACGTTGTTTGGTATTATTTTATTTATGGGTATGGAAACATTTTTCAACAAACATATGAATTCACTTGTGTTGACAAAAGGTGTTCCAACTTTCACTAAATCTACAAATGTTGTTTTATTGTTGGATTATTTTTTAAACTTAATTTCTAAAATCACTTTTACTGAGAATAATTCATTAGCAATGAAACTATGATTTTTATTTTATTGTTGGATTATTTTTTAAGCTTAATTTTTAAAATCACTTTTACTGAGAATAATTAATTAGCAATGAAACTATGAATTTTATATTTGATCTATTCTATTCAGGTTAGATTATGCCCATTTTATCTTTCTGAAATCTTTTCGTCAATATAACCTCATTGATAACAACATTATGTTTGTGCACATTGATTATGTGGATGGGAGTACACTTATCATTTTTTTTGTTTATAATTGTTTCTTCTTCTTTTTATTTGACTTCATTTTTATTAACATAAATAGATTATTTGATTATTTAAATTATTTTGTGAACATTTTTTCTAAAATATATCTTCACTATTGAATTTTCCAGTGATATATATATATGCTTTCACTTTTATTTACACTATATTTTATTTTTAATGAACAGTGATACTCTATCTTCTTCCAAATAAATTTACCTGCATCAGTGTGATTAGGACATATTTACATGATCTCGAAGATGCATTAGAAGACCAACAATAATTGGAAATTATCAATGACGAAAATACTTAATTTATTATACAAAATTTTATAAATCCATAAACCTTTGTTGTTTACCATGAAATAAGACAGTTTGCATCATTTACAAGATTATACATGGTTGTTGAATTGAGGCTTCTGTGATCCATATCAAGCTTATGAGAGTTTTTTCGACATGAATCACATGATATTTCATTTGTCGATGCGTTTCTATCCAACTAGTGTGTTTCATTGTCAGGACAAGTTGAAGAATCAGATCGAGGTTGCATGTTAAATAGTCAGAGAAAAACATCCAATGGCTATAATTTTTGACCAGGCAATGACTATATTGACTAGCTAACAACTATATTTGACTAGAAAATGGCTAGTTGGACCAGGGAAAAAGGAGCATAACTATATTTAATTCAAATTTTAATTATGGATTTAAAATAATTATTAAATTAATAATTAGTTATACTATTTTCAAATTAAAAGGTATTAACTATAGGTATTAACCTATATATATATATATATATAAGATATATTAAGTATGTTAATTTAGGTATTATATAATAAGAATAAATATTTAATATTTTAAATTTTAAATTTATTTAATTCATAGCTTAGTGAATCTTTTTATTAATTTATAATTAAAATAGTTTAAAAGGTTCACTAAGCTATGAATTAAACAATTAAATAAATTTAAAATATTAAATATTAAAGATTTATTTTACTATATAATACTTAAATTAATTTATATATATATAATAGCTAATACCTTTTAATTTAATAATAGTATAATTAAAAATTAATTTAGTAATTATTTAAATCCATAATTTTAATTTATTTTAATCTTTAAATTTGAATTAAATATAGTTATGCTCCCTTTTCCCTCTAGCCATTTTCTAATCAAATATAGGCATTAGCTAGTCAATATAATTGTTGCCTGATAAAAAATTATAGTTGTTGGATGTTTTGCTTTGACTATTTAACATGCAACCTAAATCTGATTCTTCAACTTGACCTGACGATCAACCACACTAGTTAGTTCGAAACGCATTGACAAATGAAATATCATGTGATTTACACCAAAAAATCTCTCATAAATATTATACATGGTTGTTCTTTCATGATCATTATTAACTTAACTAAATTCATAACAAAAATTGCTTCATTCCTTCAAAAACCTACATGATGAAAGAAACGCCAAACGAAGAGAAGTGTATTAAACAAATAACATTTTTCTCTCCATCATATGGTCCACGAGAATGCTAATCATGAAGATGTGATATATATTTAATGGAGAAAGAATAACAAATTTCATAAATAAGATTAGCCATAAGGAGAAGTACCCATAAACAAATGTAGTCGTATGTAAGCTTTAGGACATATGCTCTATGAGTGAGAAAAAAATACTAAGATATCACGCAATATCACAAATGACCTAATCTAGTTATCCATACTAAATAACATCAATAATTTCATTCCAATTGGATGCACCCACTGCTAATGCACCAAAACCACTAACATGTTCAAATGAAAAAGCTTTAAAATGTCTATGGCTAATTTGAATTGTGTAAGGAATACAGAATGGTAAGGATTGATATTTTCTTAAATGTTTAACTGAGAGAAAAAAAGATAAAAATATGCGTCTATAATTTATGAAACTTGGAAGAGAAGGAATCTTCAACATAGAAATTCTAGCATTATGAAATGACACAATGTTTAACTAAAAAAGAAAAATAAAGATTTCGTTATAAATTTCAATCACATTTATTTCAAAATAAATTTGTTAGAATATATACATTTGGAATCATAAACCTTGGAAAAGTTGGAGAAGAGGTACGAATAATATGACCACTTTGTTCAACAGCATTCAACCTATAAATGACCATACATTTTTATTAAAATACTATTTAGATGTATACATAAAAATATAACTTCAATTATTTTATTGGTAAAATAGAAGCTTCAAGTACTAAGGCCATGGTTAATTGCCTTAATCCTCAATAAGGAGGGCACTCTTTGATTGTCATGGCATCGAGAATCATTCCTTGAGGTACCATAGTATGGAGGGATATGAGTAGTTGTGGTACCTATTGTAGGTAATCCAGGGTTTTTAGACTATGGAGGTTTAAGGGTTGTATATTGGTTATTGTGGGGGTTATAAGGGATTGGTTATACAAGAAAGGTGGGTTTCTTTCATGACCCTCATAATCCATTGCTTAAATGAAAAAACTTACTACACTAGCAAAATTCTCGTTTAAATTAGTATAAAGTCTGCCACATTTTTCCACCGACAATTCTGGTCCCTTAGCGAGTATTTTAGATTCCTTTCAAAATCCAAAGAATGATCTTCGGGAATATTCCTGCAAAATATTCCATAGTAGGGTTATGCCTTCGTTAGGGTTCCATCCTGGTCATGGATTCATAGCTCATGGTTCAGTCGCCTTGTTCATAGCTTAGTGAACCTCTTGTGCTGGGTTCTATGGCTCCATGGTCACAACCTTTGGTTCATCCTTGGATGGTTTGTCCTGTAGTGAATGAATTATGGTTTAAATAGTTATTTTACATGCAATATTATCAAAGAACTACCCTGACGCATTAGCTAGTGTATGGTTGTGTGGGTCGGTGTTCAAACTTCGCTGACCTAATGTTTGTTTATTTTTATTTTATTTCATAAAAAATAATATCGCCGAAAAAAAAGACACATTTGGTACGAGTCATATGTATCTCGCGTATCTTCTGCCAACATAGAACATGTGGTTTGAAAAATGTCAAACATTTTAATAATTGTTTTCCATATGAACTCTATAGTTTATAAGTAACCATTTGTTGGCTTTAATATATTAAAACCATATGGTTCAACCACCTAACAACATCCCAACAATTCATAATATCGTGTATGGTTTTTATGATACTGTAATTTTAATGCTCATGTGTGGCACAACCAATGGATCCGTTAATTTTACATGTTTTAATACTAACTATATTTTTATATTTTTTTTGAAAGAATCATTTATGTTTTTTTAATATTTTATTTTTTATATGGGTCAATTTTAATATATATATGTGTATGGTTTGTTTAACCATATTTTAATATATATATGATTTTAATATGATTTAATCCATTAGCTTGATCAATTTGTTTACCACGTGTTGAATTTGGTGGGTAATATATCAACTTTGGATATTGCCTGTTGATTGAGATACTATGTAGCATTTTGTGGGTCTCATTTTTGTGGTTGTCCCATTAAAGATCAAACTATGATAAATTGCTCATACAAACTCATATTTTAGTATTATTTACACCACTCGAATCATAACAACGAGCACTACAACTCGGCTATTTTTTTGGTACTGGTGGGTTGGTGTTCAATCGTCGTTGACATGTTTGTTAATTTTTATTTTATTTCATAAATAATAATATCGCTGAAAAAAAAGACACATTTGGTCCGGGTCATGTGTATCTCGCGTATCTCCTGCCAACATAGAACATGTGGTTTGAAAAATGTCAAACACGTTAATAATTGTTTTCCATATGAACTCTATAGTTTATAAGTAACCATTTGTTTGGTTTAATATATTAAAACCATATGGTTCAACCATCTAACAACGTCCCAACAATTCATAATATCGTGTATGGTTTTTATGATACTGTAATTTTAATGCTCATATGTGTCACAACCCAATGAATCCGTTAATTTTACATGTTTATACTATTAACTATATTTTATATTTCTATTTTGAAATAATCATGTATGTTTTTTTTAATATTTTATATTTTATATGGTCCAATTTTAATATATATGTGTGGGTGTTTGTTTAACTCTATTTTAATATATATATATGATTTTAATCTATTGGCTTGTGTTTTGACCAACTTTCTTACCACGTGTTGAATTTGGTGGGTAATATGTCAACTTTGGATATTCCTTGTTGATTGGGATACCATATAGCATGTTGTGGCCTTATTTTTGTGGTTGTCCCATCAAATATCAAATTACGATAAGTTGGTCATACAGACTCATATTTTAGTGTTATTTACACCACTCGAATCATAACAACGAGCACTACAACTTGGCTATTTTTCCATTAAATTTTGATCACTTTGTTTTTTAAGGTTTCCTGAAGCAACTGGGATCATTCCTCCCCACTAAGGGACTTTTGGTCCTCTAAAAGTATAAACAGTACAACAATCATAATCTACATAACAAATATCTGTAACAAGTCAACTTTCCCTTCCTTCCCCTTTGTAATTTATAATTTCGAATGATGAAACCGACACCTATATCTATATCTAAAATTATATCTACCAATACATTTCCAACTTGAAATATTTCAAACAAGATCAAACTTGTCAATAGTTTATAAAACACTCATGATCAAGTTTACAGTCGAAACAATATCCCATGCTATCCAACTAAAAGAAAAAATATCAAGATGTTGCATTCATTAGTGATTTTATACTCTTCATCACTTTTACAAAGTTCTTTGCAACATGTGATTTACAATGGTGGTCATACTAAACTAATTAAAAAGGGTACCCATCTCTTGTCTAACCAGGCTAATGTGATTTCTTCCTATAGTTTGGTTCTTTGTTGAACTGCTTCATTGGTGGGTTCATTCAAAGGTGCTTTCACAAGATTTTGGTCATTCTTTGGGTGCAAATCTGGGTGGAGATTCCAACATGTGGCTATTTTATTTCCACCTTTGTTGCAATGGATACAATGCTTTTTTATCCTTTATAATTTCATTACTTTCTTTCTCCTTGAATGTTGAGAGGGATCTTTATGTCGTGTCTCCTTCCTAGTTCACACAACCTTCCTTGAATGCCTATTTGTAGTGCACATCTAGCGAGGAGATATGTCCTTAGTTCTTCATTTTAAATGTTCATCTATCTTTGGATATTACCTATAATTAACATCAATAGAATGGTGCAACATAGTCCCAACTTTCTTTGATTCAGAATCCCTTCGTTTTATCTTTTGGAGTGTCTTTCAAATGCACCAAAATCATCATTATAATGAGAACATGAAACTAAAGAATCACCAAAACTATTTACCTCAATTGTCAATTCCATAGTCGGTGATTATGGATTTGATATGCCTTCGTTGCACTTCAACTTTTCCAAGGCCTCTTCCATGTCTTGTAGCTAAAGCTGCAATCTTTGCTTCTCCTTTTTTGTTTCCTATAACAATCTCCTCAATTCATCATTCTCTGCTTGAATTCTCTAGTTGATATCCTCATTTGAATGATGAGAGGAAGATGAAGAAGGATAATATTCAATTGAATATGGAAATGGAGGTTCTCCCTCATTTATAGAAGCATTGTCCTTTACTTTCTTTTTCTTCTTCCCTTCCTTCTTTGCCCAATTATTCTCATAATTTGCAAAAAATTTGTCTACCATGTTTGTCATCCTATATAAAGCTTGAAAGAAATCTTTTTCATTCTCCATTTTCCATCTTCGTGTTGCATGTCCAATCTTGTTGTCATTCACATTAGCAACTCAAATCAACATGAAGATAGATATGACACTAAACTTGATCTGACATCTCTAATTTACATGCATTATCCAAGATATTTTCTTTGGGGTGGTGTTATCAAAATTACATGAAACACATGTGAAAAACATATGTGAAAATACTTAAATAATAAGTAACATAAAGGAGCTCATAAATACAATGCACAAAAAAGGTTGATAACAAAGTTCATCTAGTGTCAGCTACATCTTTGTGACCTCCTTCAATAGTGAGGAGGTTGTTTCATTCATCTCATTAAAAGAAAGGAAAGTACATGGAAAAATACATCATTATACCTCTAGTCCTAACAATGACTTAAAATTCAACGTCTCAAATGATAACAATCACATTACTAGCATGTTTGTCTCATCCTACTAATACCTTTTACTATCTACATGACCTTGTTTTGAAAGGCACATTATTTTCCCAAAATTTATGCCCAACATTTAATGAAGAAGGTATGTTCCTTCCATGAGCACTGAGATTTGATACTTAGATGCAAACATTGGCAGCATTGCCATGATCCATGTAAAATTTTTGATTAAAATGAGTATAATGTCAATAATATTATGCCACCTACAAGTCTAGTCCCTTGGGGAATCTTTATATTCCTCGCAACATCAAATTAATATTCATTGAGACTATTCATGTAGAATATTCCAACTTGAAAAATGTGCCAGTTGCAGGGTTCTTCCTTCATTAGGGTTCCATCCTAGTCATGGATCCATAGTTCATGCTTCTATGAGGTTGCTCACGACTATGTGACGCACACATTTTTAGTTTTGTGGCTTGATGCTCATGACCTCCACTCTGTCTTTGGATGGTCTCCTCTGCGATGAATAAATTATGGTTTAAATAATTGATGTGTGGGAAATTTTATCAAATAACCACCCTAGCTTATTGGTTGTCGTATGGTTGTGTGGGTCGTTGTGCCCGACGGGTCAAGGTCCAAACCTTGTTGACCCAACATTTATTTTTGTTTGTTTTTTATAAATAAAAGTACCACCATATAGAAAATATACATTTGTTCTGAGTCATATGTAAATCCCAATGACATACGACACGTGGTTTGAAAACCATTGGATGTTTTAATAAATAAATCAGTATCTCAATACTCATCACGGGAGACAAATCGACCATTGGGATCCAAATCAATCAGTATCTTAATACTATTAGCAACTGAACCATTACGGTCCACCATTTCATCTCATACCCAACACTATCTTGAAGTGGGACATTTTCTTCAAAATCAACTCATGAACGGAGACAAACTGACCATTGGCATCCAAAACGATCGGTATCTCAATACTATTAGCAACTTAGCCATTACCATCAACCATTTCATCTGCTACCAAGCATTTTGTGAAAACATGCTTTCTGATATTTTCATTTCTACAAGGAATTTGTTTTTGAAATTATAAAAAATGCAATATACATATGAAATGAAGGACATATGGCTCACCAATAACCTATCATGTGTGCCCACCATGTATTCGAGTGTTGTGCATTGAACTAGGCTAAAGAAATAGTGCTTCAACACTGAAGAGAAATGGTGGCCATACCAAATATCTAAAAATGATCCCTGGGAGCCCCAACATCAAAACTCAAGGAGGATAAGCCATGTACAATCCTTGCCATGCCATCAGTTAACTTTTAGCACAATTTCGATCATTTCAATTACATTCATTGAACAGAACAGAGCTCAATGCAAGCCAAAAAATTGTTTTTAATATTGGACAATCTCTCGGTCAATTGTTTAGGGAATCAAGATGGCCAAGGAAAAGACTATGACTAGTATATCCAAATCTCTGATTTCCAGTTTTTTGATAAACTAGAGACATCTTTCATATCAATGAGACAAAGACATCCATAAATGCTACATAAAATTCACTCTATATTTTGTATATTTCATTAAAAAATACAAAGAACCATGTATGAAGAAGTGAAGTGTGTATGCTAGACGACAAGGAAATCGATAACAAAATGTTGTGTAATCGAGGAATTGAATTTCGAGAGAAACACAATAAAAGTTTCTACCAAAATAATAAGCAATGAACAAGTTTTGGAAGCAATGACAAGGATGGGTGTGGAGATTAGAGGAGTGCTAATAGACATAGAGAAGGCCATACCTCAGAGGCAATTCTGCATGGAGCAAAATGAGCATATGTGTATATACACCATGTATAGAAGCACATAATTGTCAAGTGCATTTATAGATATGATCGTTAGATAGAGAAAGACATGGAATAAAAAGGGAGAGAAATTAAAACATAAACATGGAGAAAATTGAGCATAGGTGTCTATACATCGTGTAGAGAATGGAAGAATTGTCAAGTGCATTGATAGATATGATGGTCAGATAAACAAAGACATGGAATAATGGGAAAAAGGATTAAAACATAAAAAAGGAGCCTACACAGGACAAATTAATGAGTGGATTTGACATGGAAAATGGGTACCGAAAGAAACCATGTGGTTCTGGTGACAACATCCAAGTACATGCCACAAAAATTTGGTTCAAGCTGTTCAGCCAGGACTGTATATGCTTACTCTAGTACCATGTTAAAATAGACAACATTGATCAAAAGAATTAGGATAACTCATGTGATTTATTTCTTTTCATGAAGCTGTATATATTAATCATTGAATCTTGGATTTAATCTTCATAAAAGTTTCATGGACTTTCATGATTTAAAACCTTTATGATTTATGAGTCGAATTATCAATGTGTTCCTTTTTTCAAGCAACATTTATTTTTTAATATTAGAGGTGCTCCATGGTGCAGAGCTAGTTTCATACTAGAAGTAGTAGCATTTCCTTGCATTCTAATGTTAGGGTTTCCCTATGTATACATACATATATTATTCATGCTGTAATTTTGTGTCTTTCTTTTAAGGTTTAATCATGGAAACAATTAAAGAACAAATGTGTCATTTGAGTAGTGAAGATTGTGCGTGTGTGCCACAATGAGGAAGTACATTATTAATTTTTTTTAAATTAATTTGGGTCAGTTTGGTGATGTGGATAGCATGTTTGCATTTTCTTTATCTTGTAGTTTATCTAATTTTTAATGTATTGTATTATGTCTTTTATCTTAGGGGTTTTTAGGTGTTGTAGTTTAGTTTTTAGGTGGTGTAGTTCTAGTAAATTTATTTTATTCTCTAAATTTTCTCTAAAGACTTAATTTGTTAAAAAATATCTAACTCCATAATATAAGTATGAGGGATCATTTACATGTTGATTTTGAACACCTAATACTTTTTTCCATTGCAATTAAAGATTTTATCCTGTAAATGAAAAAACAAAAACATTGAAAATTAAAACCTTCTACAAGAGAAAGATTTTTTTATATTCAATATTACATTAAATATGATAGAGTATATTATATATATAGTAAAGGAAGAGGTGTAGTGAATAACTATTATAACTATTATGCCTAGGATGATAAAGATTCATATATTAGTTTGCAACTCACACTAGTTATTTACAATCAGAAATAATTCAAGCCTTGTCTCTTTATAATAATGCATACAAAATTATAGTGAATTGGAACACTAGAATTTCGTTCATTAATATTATCGCTTCTTTCTAATGTAAAATTTAATTATCTACAATACCTAGTATGTCTCAACATATTTTAAATTGAGCTTTTTCTAGGGGATTGGTAAAGATGTCTCCTACATTATCATTTGTACAACAATATATCAAGTGAAGTTGACTTGATTGTATTTTATCCCTTATAAAATGATAAACGATGATAAGTTTCAAGATGCTTTGTCTCGGCATGCAAAAAAGGACATGTACATCTTTAATAGAGATTTAGCTATCAGATTTTATGGTTGTTTGTACACTTTTATTTTCTCACATGTCTTTTATAATTTTTCTTATCCAAATTTCCTCACAGTTGGAACTACATAATTATGTGTACCAATATTCAATGGAAGACACTTAAATACTTGGCTTCTTCTCAAAAATATGAGATACAACTATGGGACTTATATTGAATACATATCCCATGGTGGGATTTTTTTCATCTGGATGTCTTGCAAAATTCTAATTTTAATAACCTATCAAATCAACATTCAATTCATTATTATATTTAATACCAAAATTTACAATCCTTTTAATGTATTGAAGGCCTCTCTTGCATGCTTTGAAATGACCATCATGTGGCTTAGTCATGAATTTAGTAATTATGATAATTGAATAAGGAATAGTTGGCTTGACTGTCGCTAAATGACATATAATTCCCACCAAATATTAATGAAAACTACTATTCACTTCTTTTCATTCATCGTCATTTCCAATCATAACATTGTTTTCTTAAGGAGTACACAATAGTTTAAATTCACTCATATTGAACTTCCTAAGTCATTCCTTTGCATGTTTAGTTTGTATATGTACTTTGTGTAATCAAATTATAACTATCATCCCTTCATTCCTCAAGGCCTAAACAACAATGCAACTAACTAAGATCCTTCATCTTATATTCTTGTAACAATTACATTTTAATATCTTCAATCAATCAACTCAAAGGAACTTCTTGTTGTTATTAGATCATCAACATATAATTAACTTAGATAAATATACCCATTTCCACCCTCTTTGATATAAATATTTAGATGACCTTTAAGTTTAATGAATCCTTTCTAAAAAACAAAGTACTATTTTTTACATATATAGGCCTAAGTGATTGTTTTAGTGCATATACTATTTTATTTAACATACAAACAAGCTATTATTAACCTTTTCTTAGAAACCCTTTTGGTAAAACAAACAACCTTATTCTTTACATTCTCCATTCAATTTTTTTTACATAACATGGAACTAATGTAGCTTCCAACTACAAATAGTAAGTCAATGTAATCATTAATATAATGGTGTCCATTTTAGCTAAAATGCAAAAATGTCGTCATAAACTATTTCTCTTGTGAATTCCCCTTTCCTATCAATATAGTGTTATACTTGTTTTGATACTACAATCAACATTGAATTTATCCTTAAACAAGAATTTCAAACCTGGAAGGACTTTATTCATAGTAAAATATATCAATTCCCATGTTTAATTTTTCATTATAAAACCATATTCATCCGTTTTGGCATCCATCCATTCTTTACGTTATTTTTCTTTGTCAAAATTTAAATCATCCTTTACACTCATAACCTCCGTTATTAATGTACAGCATTTATACATTGAAATTTCCTCATTGATTTTCATAATGTCTCACTACTTTGTAGAGTTGTTTCACTCAGTATTGGTATTTCATCGCTCAATCTTGGTGTACCGTGGATGTTTTTATCTTCATTTCCACTTTGATCTTTAACGTCAACTTATTGATATTCAATTTCTTCTTTTATTTTTCATTAGGAAATTTTCATACAACAGATTCTCCTCACCTCTAAACCTCTTTTACGTATTGATAAAATATAGCATCTCTAATTACAATAGATGAGATCATACATTTTTTAAGATTCATGATTTCTAAAATAACCAATAAATATGCATTTGATTACCGCGACATTGAGATTTCTTTTATATTTTTTTACAATGTGGGAAAATTCCTGACTCCCAAAAATGCTCAATTGACTACTTACTTGTTGATAGCCATAAATTGCTTGATATGGGATTTTGTGCTCTAAAATGTCCATAACATTTTTATCTTTTATATACACGACAATACTTATTGCTTCATCTTAAAAAACATTAAAAAGACTCCTACCCTTGATAAAGTTATCAGAATATTCGGCCAATGTTTTACTCTTCCTCTCTGCCACACCATTTTATTGAAGATTATGTACTACTACATACTATTATTGAATCTTACTTCTTTTAAAATAACTAATGAAAACTTTTGATTTGTATCACCTTCCTTGATCTTACATGGCGATAATGTTACATGTTGGCCTCTTCATTTCAACCATGTTCTATTACCACATTTCACTTTGCTGTAAATATTTAAAAGATTGACTTTTTATTATGATGAAATAAAACCATGTGAATATAGTTATATCATAAATAAAAATAAGGAATTAAGTAGCTCCGCCTAGTGAATTCGATAGAAAAGAGTCACACAGATCAGTACACTTTAGGTTACGTTAGGTTATATATATATATATATATTATATTTTGTTTAAGTGTAGGAACTGTTATCTTATACCTTTTCTCTTAATGCGTATACTCAACATTCAATATCAACAGTCTTAAAATTTTGATGACCCTTTACTTTATCCTTATTTTGAAATAACATAAAATCATTATGATTTTCATAAACATATCTTTGATGGGATATTTATTCCCTTTATTCGTAAAAGCATGGAGTTTGGTTACACGTTTTGGCAAGAGAGAATGTTTTTGGGTAAAAACAATGATGGCTTGATCTAGCTCCTTGGGCACGAAAAAAGTAGCTTGATTGAGGGTTAAATACAAACCTTGGATTGAGATATAATGCTTGATCAATTTATAATCATGAGTTTGTGTGAATTATTTGTACGAATCGTGGGTAATTTCAGAGCTTGACCTAGAGTGTGATGGTAGCTCAAATGATAGTATTCAAGATCAATTGAGCAATTGAAGCATGGAGTGTTCAAATAAATCTCACCAATGCCCTGGACAATGTCCTAGAGGCTTAAATAAAGATAGGTATTCTATCTTTTTTATCTTTCTTATCTATTTGTTTGGAAAAGTAAACAGATTAATTTAAAAAGAAAACAACCATGTGAAAAAACTAAGAAAAACAATTAATTTAAAAAAACAATCATACAAAAACCATGCAAACAATAAAAGAAACCCTTCAAAACAACTTAGAAAACCAAAAAACCAACCTAGAAAACCATCAAAACAACCTAGAAAACACTTCGAAACCACCAAAACAAACTATAAGTTAGGTTACAATTTTTTTCTTAGTTGCTATGTTTTGTTTATTAAGTGCATATTTTCTGATTTTTAATGGTAAAAACATTTTTTTTTAACTATTTTAGGTTTTAAACTTTTTCTTTAGTAATTTTGTGAAACTCATTTTTTTCTAATTTTTTGTTATTTAAAACACATTTTAAATGTCTAACAAATTTGAGAGAAAATATACCTTAGAAAACTCAAAAATAGAAAACAATGAAACTATAAAGAATAAAAAAGAGAATTAAGAGTTTGAGATTAACATGATGAATATGGTTGCTTGTGATGAAGGCTCTATTTATAAAATAAGAAAATTATTTTGTTTTATCGTTTTAAAAATTAAATTTAATCTATATATTTAAATATTTTTTAATAATTAAATATAATGCGTTTCTAGTTTTTAAAAATAAAATATTAATCCTTAAAATAAAAAAATCTAAAACAGTAAATTATAATTATATACATATATATTATATATATTGGAAAATTTAACTTAGTTATATAATATATAACTATATATAATTATAACATAGCGTACCATATATATAAACACATAAAAATACCATACTAACTATTATTAATTATAACATCATATAACTAATAATTCAATATATAAAATATAACATAATTGTAACACCCCTCCCTTGTGGGTAAAACATTGCAAACCTTTGCTAAGAAAATTTAAGTCTGATATGTAATATGAAAAACAAATACCTTATGGAATAAATTAATTAATTAAATAGTCACTTGGAAAAGTGAGACACCAAGAGATGAGATTCTTACCAAATCCAATTGGGGAAGGGGATAGGATAAATATTTCATGATAAAGCTTCTAGATTTGACTCTAGAGAAGGTGGATGGATTGGAGATAAATATCCATCAAGAAAAACATAAAAGATTTGTGGGAGAGAAGGGCAAGCTTGTATGAACAAAATACTCACTGGAAAGAAAGGCGAGCATTTCTAAGAAAATCCTAGGCAAATGGATAAAACATCCATCTAAAAGCCGGATGCCACTAAAGTAAACTATATCATGAAAGAGGGTATTAAATACCCATTGCATAGATCAACTAGAGCCAATTGATCCATGGCAAGAACCCCAGCTCGGGGGTGAACTAAAGAGTCAGTTCTAGGTTGGATGGTGTTGCTCCATTTTCCTAAGTGACAATACATCAACTTCTCTTGTTAGAGCTCATTACATCAGATGTACTATATGTTCTTCCTTACCATGTATATTATTGCAATTCTCTTCGCATATATGTTTAGTTGTATGTGTGATCTTTGCATATGAGAATTATTGAATAAGGATGTGGGAGATAACTATATATGATAAATGATTTTGGGTCTAAGTTTTGAAACTATAGAGCCAATGGTTTAGCTTATCTAATCAATGCATTATGCACTATAGGATGAATTGCATAAATTGAGGTCTTCTAGTTCATTATTCATATTGCATAAGATATATGTTGGTGGCGTCATCTTTATACATGGGAAGGATGGATTTCTTATGCATGTAACTCTTGTTGCATCCCAGTGTAGAGTTAGCACTAAAAGCATAGTAAGTATTTGACATTACTTGTGCCCATGAACTATCTGACTCATGCTATGTAGGCTAAGTTAATCACCTTTACATTTAAAAAAGGAACATAGTACACCTTTAGTGTTATGTGATAAGTTGGCAAATACTTATGCATGAGACTTTGTTGGATGTGAAACACTTAAGGAATGATGCCCATAATTGTATAATTGATGATTCAGGATTTTCTATGCTATGACTATCATAATAATGGTACCAAATAAGGATGTCCTAGCTATTTTTGCATGTTGCATAACAATTGTATCACTGTTGTATAATAGTTGTATCACTATTGCATAACAGTTGCATCACTAACATGTTTACCTATGCATGTATGTCTATGATCATCATTCATAGCCATGCTAGTCACACTAGACTCAGATCAAGGTTCCATTAATTCTTGTGTGGGGTTATAAAGGAGTTTTAGTGATTGCTCGCCATCATTATTTATTTTCTTCATATGGTGAATGATTAATATGACATACAAGTCTTATCTAAGAACAAAGGTTCCCATCATGGATCCACTTTTGGTGTTGTTCAATTCATATGAGTATAATTGTGTGAATAATGGGGTTTATATAATGACAAGCTAAATATACTGGTTAGTTATAATGGTTGAATCTTGACTGTGATCAAAGAAAATTAAAACCAAGAGAACCTAGTAGATAAGTCTAAGAGTAGGGTTAGGAGGCATTTCACAAATAGTATCGGAGTTCAAGTTCAAACCTTTCGGTCTATGGGCCATTGTGCTTATGTACGATATGGAAAATTATGAGAGCCAAATAAGGATTAGCATGAAAGGGTTGATTATAAAAAGTTACAAGAAAAATAACCCAAAATTTACAAAGGTTAAACTTAAATCTAATGATTTAAAGGATGTAAATATCATTTCTTGACGCCAAACGAAATTAGGATTCTTTGAGGATGAATCCAAATATTAACATGGTTATTGAAGAATCATAACCTTGCATTAGATATAACATGTTATTATTTTAAAGCCTTTAAAATTAATGTTTTGGTTTCTATGTCATGATGGGAAGTTTTTCAAAGAAATCCGTAAATGCTACTTCATCGAGGTCATACAGTAAAAAAGACTATATGGTGTCGAAAATTTAGAAATGGGTGAATTTTAAAGAAGTTGCGAAGAAATTCAACCAACCTCACCTTAGTTTGCTATCAAATTAAGCTGCGCCTCTGTTAAAGCCTGCATACAAGGCTGCACACTCTGGAGATATTGATATGTATGTAAGTACATAGGGTGATTTCACAGCATAAAGGGGAATGAGAATCAAAGGACTAACGTGACTGCTTATAATTACTGAACATACAAATCAAGCCTCACTCAATTTAGTGACATTCTTTAAACTTTAGCGTCTCTGGGCTCTCAAGGTAGAATGCTATTGGGGATTTCTAGTAATAAGAAACTATGTCTGATAATTTAATGAGGAATAACCTCAACCTAGCATGGTAGGGTGGTTGCCAATATGGCTGCATTTCAGAAAATTAGATATAGATTAGGAGATATGTCATGCCTGGTCAACTCTTAGAATAGGAGCTGCAAATATTATTCTTTTGCATTTACATTCGGTATACAATATTGATTCTAATTGTTTGGAAACAATAACAAATGATATAACTGTAATTCATACACAGAATGAAACTACGGCCAAGCCTAAGGCTCATGGTTTTTCTCTCTTACTAATTGAAAAGGTCATTCGTTAAGCTACTCTTAGGCATAGACCAAGACATGGCCTATGGGCTCTGGTGGGAAGCTCCATAAGACACAGAAAAGAAGAACTAGAACCCTGCTAATCGATTTTGATGGAGTTTCGGCTAGTCAAATCCGAAGACTGGTTGTTTAAACCAGATCAAGTAAGATGGGACCTAGTTCTGTCGAGTCAGGGAAGAAGACGGTGATGAGAATTTTGTGAAGTTCCTCAACGAAAGAGGAGAGGAGGTAAAAGAGAATTTGTGGGGAGAGATGATATCGAAATTGTAAATCAAGAGAGGGATGAGGATCTATGCAATTTATTCATGTTGCCAGATGATAGATCTTATCTTGTTTTGGATAAAAGTGTCGATAATTAAATTAATTAAATTATATCATTTACAAGGTATGAGGACGTGTGATTCATCATATGGTTTCTCCTCGCTTGTGGCTTGGCATTGATGCGTTGGTGGTTATCCCTGATGTGACCTTCCTCATGTGTTGGCATTCCTTTCTGATTAAGCTAGAGGTAATTTTTTTTTCCTCCATAGAATGGAATGTACACCAATGGGTAAAAGCAACAATGCCTTCCAAATTTAGAGGGTGGACAAAATCACCTTGGTGATTGTTGTTTCCTACCTTTCGAGTTTCTTTACCACATATGTGGAGGCGATCGATCGTTTATCGAGTTGGCCACAAACGTAATGGGAGGATAATGGTTATCCTCATAGCCATCTTCACCCTTATCGGGATAGAGGTCATCCGTAAATTACAACCTCAACCTTATTCATGGAATGATCACAGTCATGGAAGGATAGAAGCCATGGTCATAAAGCAGTGATTTGGATCCTTAACAAATTATCGTTAGCATGCGTTCTTAGTAGAAGTTTCGCACGAGGAATATTGATATCGGCCTTGGTCATGGTTGAGGCATATTGAAGTTATCGGTGGTTCGACGGTTGTTCAAATATCCAACCTTAGATTTTCTATTTCAGTTGGTAGACACATGCTACCTTAGGTATCGAGAAAATAAGGCGATGCTTCGACTAACCACTTCTCAATATCAGGCAGGGGTTCATTGTTATGCAACGATTGGAGGTCACATGCATGAAAAATGATTGCGTGGCATTGAGGCCGCCTCACATGTGACTTATAGTAGTCATCTTGAGGGTGACTAAAGCGCTATCTTGCATGATCTCATTGGCAGGAAGACCGAACTTAATAGATGTAGCTCTGGATCATCCAGTTGGAGTTGTACTGAAGGGTATGATATCCATGGTGATACTCATGCCTCAAAACCTGTGGCTCTCATAAATTTTGAATTACTGAGAGGCATTCTCAAATGAAGAGGAGACATTGTGTGTCTGCAAAAGCACTGCGACTTCATAAAACATGAACGAGACCGAGTAATGACAAGCTTTGAATCATTGCTTAGTAATGAAGAAAGTGTGGCCTATGTTATGATATTTGAAAGCTTCCCATAAAGGTAAGATGCTTCTCTGGATATTAACCACTGATTGAATGGATTTGAAATTGTGTGTTACCCCTCTTATATGAATATTTTCCGTGAGAATTTTTGTTTTTGAGGCTAGATAGGGTTGAGATGCTGGTAGGTTTCGAATGAATATGGATTATGTATGTACACAAAAAATCGTTTAATATATCTTTTTCATGTTTAATTTTATGGAATTTGAAATTTTCATTTAGTGAAATGTTTCAGTATGCCAACAACTAGCCCCTTTAGGAGGCGGAAATATACTTCTGAATATCTGTAATATTGTGGTAGAAGAAAATTTTAAAATTGAAAGTACATATAAATTTGTGGGTAAGGATTACTTTTGTTTCACCTATCATAGAATATTGAAAGCCCCAGAGAACATGGGCATCAACCCACTAGTTACCATGTGGTTATCGATTTTATGAAACATCAGCTTGCTTGTTTATTGAGACTATTAATTAGAGACTACCAAAACATGATAATTGTATTTGTTTTATGCAATATTTGGGAGTACAAAATATTGAGATATACAAAAATTCGTTGGTATACATTTTTTTATATACAGTTAATGCAATTATAGCTATTTGGTTCGAGTTCTTGTGGCATAGTAGGTATACTTCTTGTAATGGGTCAATTTGAGTTACAATTAGACATCATAGTGTGCTGGTTATATTGAAGAATTCTCTTACTATGCTTGACCGTTCCCTGCACAAATTTCTATGTTACTACCAATTAATTGGCGGGGACTTCTGCTTCATGAGATGGGTGTTTGTGCTGCCATGTGGTGATAATAGAGGACTAATATGTAGATATAGGATTGATGGTGTGATATGTTTCTAATCATTACATATTTCTATGAGTATTTGTTCATTATTTATCGATTTTGAATGTTATTGTTGCCTCGATTCAAGGGTGATGATTATTTGAGGCATTGAGGAGTCTCTAATGTGATCATATGTAATGTGAACAATTTATTCTATCATATAGACCCTTCAACAAATAGGCTTTGATTATAGGTTAATGATGGGATGATGCTCAGGGGAGCATATCTCGTATATGGTTAATAGGAGTTTCTATGGTAGGTTACATGCAATGAACAATGTTAAAGTGGATAATTAACATGTTTATCAATGTTAACAAGTTTCTTTTATTCTGTCCCCTCCTAGATGAGGAACTTAAAATTTATAAGTACAAGTTGTCAAAAACTAAGCTTTGAAAAGTGATGCTTACAGATATGCATAACATGATAGTAAAATAATTGATAATCATGGTAAATCATGGTCATCATATTAATGCAATATTAAATCTTGATGACAAGTAATGCATATATGAGAAGAATGTGATTACTTGAGTTGTACATTTACATGTATGACTTGCATGTAGGACTCACTGTGCGGATGCAACAAGATGCATGGATATGCCTTCATGCTGGAAGGAATCATAATTCTCACAAATTTAATTAGGATAAAAACTAGAAAGGAAATCTACCATGTATGATAGAGAATATGTTGTGTAATTTATTCTGGTTAGATACCATAAAGGTGAAACATTAAACTATGATTATTTTAAGAATCATTAAATGATTTTTTAAGTGAGCATCCATGTATATGAGAAAGGTGGAATTAATAATTGTACCTGTGTTAAATATTCAAGCTTTTGGATAATGATAGTGCAAGGGGGAAGAGAGACTCCCTCACAAACTATATTGGGATGAGACAAAATTAACTAATTCAATAAGTAATAGGGATTGGAGGATTTAATGATATGGACATAATATCATTTCACTCATAATTAAAATCATATTCTGAGATTGCATGCAAGGTCAAAGGGTAATAAAATGCAAACTCATGGAGGTAATTTAGTAATAAGTCATCATTCTACCCATATCAAATTTGATGATGAATTAGATGGGTTCCAATTATGAAAATAAATCTATGCTTAAATGATCCTAAGAAATGATGAGATATGAAAGACAAGTCTCGTTATAAAGTATGAGACTAGGTATTTGAGAAATTGTCTTTCAGTTTAATGTTGTTGTGTTGATCTGTACATATACAATCAAAGATGTAATGCACTTTTGTTATGGTTTTTGCAATGCATGAAGCAATTTAATAAGGAAATGATCCAATTACACATTAATTAAGGAAGCAAAACCTTTTCATGACATTATGCATAGTTAATGAAATATACATAGGTTGGAACCTAATGGAACCATGTTGAGTAATGCAATATCATAACATAGATATGCAAGAGCCATAAAGTACATATCAATCAATGGGATAAGATTTTGAAGAGTGAGAATAAATGTAATTTCACATACTATATATATATATATATATATATATATATATATATATATAATAATATATATATATATAAATATATATATGTATTAAAAAAGACATCATACATTAATGATGGTATGATAAGAAGTTCGATAGGACTCACACCAAAAGTACCTCTAGTGTAATGAGAGGTAAAACCAACTCCCGACGTTTTTTTTGTTGATAGTAGAAAGAAAGTATTAAGCTTATATGTACAGTCTAAGACTTCTGATATGCCTTAGCATATCCATACAAATGGAATGTTGTTACTATATCACAGAGAAGAACCTTTCAAAAAGATGCTTACAAGAGGATGATTACAGATCCTACCATCATACTTTTTGAGTAATGTATACTTGCATATTAGATGTGATAGTGCTTGATGCATCAGAGAAACTCATAGTAGCTTAATGAATAACAATAATGGTGGCATAAACCATATAGGAATTCATGTTAATAAAATTGATAATTGATCTCTTTGTTTTAAGGGTGATTTAGTGTTAAAAGGGGGTGTTAACATGTAAATACTCTGGGATCACACCCTCATACACATAGTGCATAAAAACATAAACGATGTGGTATTGAAAACATTGTAGCTCTCATCTATAACTCATATCTAGGAGATATATGCAGGTGCGTACTACTTATTCTACGGAGTCTAAACCTACAATGAATTCATCATGGCCAACTAGGTGTTGGAAGAAGTGCAAAAAGAGCAATAGTAAATCATACGACATGAATTGTTTAATTATGAATATTGTTTAAGTATCAACCAAATTTGTTATTTGTTAAATACAAGATAAGATGTTCATTAGACTTCAAATATCTAATATAGACTGATTATCATAGTTAATAGTTTGTTTTATGATTAAGCGGAAGGTATCTTCCATTGTTGTTAAAATATTTTACAGGTGACAAATTTAATCCCAAAAGTTAGAGTTATGGATATGATGTAGTTATAGTATGCATAATTACTTTGATACTATTATTTTTATATTGTCTTTCAACCACATGAAATAGGAAAATTATTTGCTAAATAAAAACACTTGAATACTATGACATTAAACTTTTCACTGGTTGCAAAAATGGAGCATGCACATGAAATTCCTTATTTTCCAAGCAATAAACTGAGCACAATTTGTTCCACTTACCTAACAATAATATAAATAGATTAAGGAATTTTTGGCATAATACTATCATGGTAAAAAACATGTGTATGAAATATATGTCATGTAGGTAATTCTATGGACATTGGTATGGTGTACCAATGGTATAGATGGTACGATGTACAAAGATACATATGATACCCATATGAAAGAATCTATTATATGATGGTATATGACATATATAGTTGTGTGTGTATAATACACAATATCTGTAAGAATGCACGAAGATACTAGGTGGTTGTATGGCCTGGAAATCGACCTGGAGGGTAGTTAAGAAGTAATTATAGGATAAGGAACATTGGTTTATTTCATTTTTGTATACATGTGATTATGATACTGATGAGAACATATGATTATGATGGTTACATGTGAGCTAACATGTTATGAGTGATTTTGAGAATGAGTTTTGAAACTGTAGAGCCTGTGGTTCTGGTAATCTAACCTATGCATTATTCATTATATGATGAATTGCATCCACTAAGGTTTTCTGGTTCTTTGTTCATATTGCATAAGATATATGTTGGTGGTGTTATCTATATACATGGGAAGGATAGATTTCTTATGCATAAAACTCTGGTTGCAACCTAGTGTAATGTTAGCAATAGAAGCATAGTAAGCAGTTGATATTACTTGTGCCCATGAACTATCTAACTCATACTATGGAGTCTAACTTAATCATATTTATATTTAATAAAGGAACATAGAATGCCTCTAGTGTTATGTGATAAGTTGGCAAATACTTATGCATGACACATTTTTGCATGTGGAGGAATTATGGAATGATGCCCCTAATTGTATAATTGATGATTCAGGATATTCTATGTTATGAATGTCATAATAATGGCACTAATGAGGCTGGGTTATCTATTTTTTCATGTTCCATAACAATTGTATCACTCTTGCATACTAGTTGTATCACTAACACTTTTTCCTATGCATGTACGACTATTATCATGATTTATAGCCATGCTAGTCATAGTAGACTCAGATCAAGGTTCTTTTAATGCTTGTATGGGGTTATAAAGGAGTTTTAATGATTGCCTACTATGGTTATTTCTTTTCTTAAATTTGTGAATGGTTTGTCTCACATTCAAGTCTTATCGAAGAACAAAAGTTCTCATCATGGATCCACTTTTGGAGTTGTTCAATTGATGAAATTATGAGTACATTTAAGTGAATAATGGGGTTTATATAATGACAGACTAAATATAATGTTGAAAATGTTTGAATATTAATGGTAACCAAAGAAAATTAAAAATGAGAGAGCCTAGTGGCTAATTCTCAGTGTAGGCTTAGGAGGTATGTTACAATAACATAGTTTTATAACTATTTAACATAACATGAAAGTATTTATCTCTCTTGCACACACACAACATGTTACACCATAACCATAACTATAATTCATAATATAACTATATGACTATATATATATTCAACTAAATTATAACTTAATTATAACATCACATAGCTAAATATATTGTTTATAACATAACACAATTCTATAACTAGTTAGTACATATCATAAAGCTATTTAGTGTAACATAGAGCTCTATAATTATTCAACATGTATAATATAAATTTATATAACATAACACACAAATATAAAATAACATAACATAACATAATTCTATAACTAAGTATATAACTAAGTAACATAACATATCTTCTTATTCAACATAAGATAACATAGTTATAGGTTTATATATATATATAACATAATATAACATGTATTGTGTATAACTATAACATTTAACATAGCATAATTATTTAAAACATAACATGTACATATAAATATATAACATTTAACATATAATTATATAACTATATATAAGTTCATGTTAAAACAATGCATATTGATAGATACATTAAATCCATCATGAAAAGTAGATCTTTCTAGTGAATAAAAGCATTTTGGCTCTTTTTTAATTTGTGTCATATTGTTTTGTTATGTAGTGTGTTGTACAAGAAATATTGTCTTCATGACATTGCACCTACTACATGTCATGTGTCAAAGTCAAACATTAAAAACTTAAATTCTATTTGGTTATTTGGTTGGCATGAAATTTTATTATCTTTGTAATTAGGTTTATTTCAATTTTTTACATATAGATTTACATATTTATGTGATATGAAAAAATGCATTATTTAGAAACAAGAAAACCTATGAAGGTATATTTGATAACCTATTTTGATTGTGTTTACATGGAAATCAATACTTATGTTGATAAATTGTCAAAAAGTGAACTCTAATGTTTAGGGCTTCAAGCTAGATTATTTTTCTTGAGTAAGAAATGGTTTTGTTGTCAACATTTTATTCTTGGATTAGTCTATATATATTATATGTAATAGTTTTGTATTATGTGTAATAATTTAGTCAAATTTTTCCCCTTGGACTAATTTATATGTATTAGATGTTATATGTCGAGGCATCTCATATGTGGTCCCCAACTACAGGCCATCGCAGTGTGAGGGGTTTTGTTATACGTGGTCAGGCTCATGATGGATCACATAGCCCATTGAAAGTTCACGTTCCACTCATAGATCCTGCCTATGACGCCATTTAGAGTGTCATAGTAAGTTTTCTATGCCTATTGATGATGACACTACCTGTACTAGAACTTCTTCGCCTATTTCAAGTACATTGCATGCATTTTTAAATCCCGTTTAAACTTTATGTGTTTATGTCTTGAAATTGTCTTTAATTTTAAAATTTCCTTCAATTGATGTGTTTGAATTTAATGCACATGTTATTATGCTTCCACTTTGTTAATTATATATGCTAAATTATGTTTATGATTTGCAGGAACTCACCAAGACGAAGATGAGGATTAGAGTGTAACATTGATCCCTCCATGGGATGATGCTAAAGGTCACATCATATTGGAGAATGTTATGAATCATCATATGTGCATCATAGAATAGACATATAACATCTGTGCCAATTCACCAACTCATTTTAGTTTTTCCTTGACGTTGGGTAGCATAAATAGGTTGATCAACGCATATCAGCGGTATTTCACACATAGCCACCTTCTATGGTCGATACAAAGGATTAAAGGCATGAGGTTATGGGCTAAGATACTTGGGAAGTGCTGGAATAGACCACCAAGGAAATTGATGTTCTTGGGAAATCGTTCAACATCCCTCCAGATCACCCTACTAGACATCTAGATTTGATTCCACTAAAATATTTCAGGAATGTTGATGCAACCATTTTTGTGTATGATAGATACTTTCGAGGTTGGGGTCAGTTCCCCCATCATGACTTGGTCACCAATTATTTTTCCTTTCATTTATATGCATAGTTTGTGTGACATATGAGGTTAGATTACATTGAATTCAGATCTCATTATTATGGACCCAACTTGGGATGTACCTATCAGCGCGATGGGGCTTGTAGGGACACTGCGAAGGTACAAACACCTATAAGATTCTTGCCACTATCGTGTTGGAGCTTGGTACTACCAACAAATCTAGAGGAGATATCTTACATTGGTGGTGATACCAAGGAGACTATTGTAGAAAACATGCAGACATTATTGGCCAATGCATATGTCAGATTGCTTGGAGATATTAGGATATCACCACCAGTTCCTTGTGACCCGCAAGTGACTTTATATGATGATGCATTTATTGTGAGTTTTCCCTTTGACCAAAATTTGACATATACATGTATGTATCGTGAATCCATTCATGAGACTTGGAGGGTGTATGACTGTTATGGAACCAACTCAAGAAAAGATAGATCAACGCCTTAGAATTCGCCTCTTCGTGGGGGCAACCTCCTCTACATTACATAAATGAACAATTCTTGGATGATACAAATGAAAACACCTCCTTTCTATATATAGGAGTCTAAGGGGTCACAATAGTAACAATATCGAGACTACATGGGTACATCAATATAATAAGTGGGTTGTACTAATAACAATAAGGCGTTACTGGTAGTATAGGGGCCTAACATGCTCCTCTCCTTCAAAAATAGTTGTCCTCAACGCTTGAGTAGTTCTTGATGCTTCTGTATAAAATTCTTGTCCTCCCATGTGGAATCTTCAACGGGTAAGTTCTTCCACTTGATGAGATACTTTGAAATTGATCGATTTTGTAGCTGTCAGGTTCTTGTTTCTGTTACTGCTACAGGTTCTAATATGATTTTTCCTTCCTCTTCAATTTCTGGCCATATCGTTTGAATTAGGATATTTTGCAACTTTTGAATAAGTGGCCATACTTCTTCATCCTTCTTCCATTCATCCCTTGCTTTGTTTATCCAATCTAGTTGGATAATAGAAATAGCACAAAACAATGCTTCCACATCCTCATCATTGAAGAGTCTTCCAATTCGGTAAGGTCGCCATTTTTTAAGTGCATGTAGTATTGCCAACATTTTCTTGTCATAAATAGCTTCCTTGAGATGTAGCAGTAAAAATAACCAATCACATACATCAAAACATTTTTTGCTACAATGTTTTTCTACCTGTTGTCTCATTTGATTTTGCACCAAAGTGGCGTTATCCTTTAAAAGTGGAGAACTTGTTGTTGATGCTCAATGTGATCTTTCACTGGTTGAACCTTTTTCTTCTTGATATGTGCTTCTACCTCTAGAGTTTGAGGAGTGGTAATTTCTTCCAATCCTTTACAATATATGGTCGGATTCATTTCTTGATGATCGATGTGATCTTTCACTTCTTGATATGCCCTTGTATCTTGATAGTTTGACGAGTGGTAATTCCGACCAATGAATTACAAGATATGGTTGGATTCATTTCTTCTTTCTCAATTTGATCTTTCACTTCTTGCGCCTTTTTCTTCTTGATATGTCCTTCTATCTTGAGAGTTGTGGTAATTCTTGCCAATGCTTTACAAGATATGGCCTCATTCATTTCTTCTTTCTCTGGGGTGGGATCCTAGCATATATCCTCTTCTTTTGATGCTTCTTGATCATTTTGTTCCTCCTCTTCATATTCTATGTAAAATAATTTCTTTTCAGCACACTTATGACCTTTAGTGCATTTTCTATCACAATTGTAACATAGCCCTTTTTCTCTTTTTTCTTCCAATTGTTGTGGTGTAACCCTTGTAGGTTGTGGAAGGCTAGGAGAAACAACACTTCCATCTTCATAGCTATGAGGGGTAGCTTCCTGGTTTCCATAATTTTCTTTCCAGTATGTCACAAAGCCCTTTTACTCTTTCCAATTGTTCTGGTGTTGCTCTAAAGAAGGTGTTGCTCTTTGTATCCTCATAATGTGCTATCATTTCCTTCGTGAAAATTGACCATGTAACAAGTTGTTTACAAGAACAAAGCCCTTCATACCATAAAAAATGATCTGGTTCTAAATGTTAAGATGCAATACTTACCTTTTGTAATAATGGTAGACCACGTAGATCAAAATATTGCTCCATATGAAGTATCCAATTTACCAGATCCTTGCCATCAAACTTCCTCATCTTGTTTTTTCTTGATTTTAGGAGCTCGATCTTGAAATGAATGTAACTTTGTACTTTCAGATCTTTAAGCTATGAAATCATGACCTGTAGTAGCCCTGTATGTCCTCTTTCCAATGCCACTAGTTTGATCCAAATTGGATTCTCCAAGAAAGAGTTATGCATAATCTCCGAAGATGACCTAATTATAGACCTTTCTAGAAGAGAAAATTTGTATGAAGTGCCACATGTCATTATTTCAACCTTTGGCTTTGAAAAATATATATAAGAAGCTACAGTATGTCCTCTTTTTGCACCATCTTACGAAATCTCAATCCGATGCTTAGAGAAAAAGTTATGACAATTTTCCTCAAGTCCCCTGTTTGGAATGTAATTCAGGAGTCTACTAAAAGACCAAATGCCTTAGATCATATCTCCTATATAACGCAAAAATCTCTGAAATTCGGACCCCAGCTTCTATGCGATGTCTTCTCAAATGTTTTTTTTTTTAGCTTTTGAAACATTGCAGAAAAATGTTATAGCGAAAAATCCACGAGGACCTGTTTGGAACAGCGAAACCCTAGAATCCAAAGCTTTGATACCAAATGTTATGAAACCAGCTCAAGAAAAGATATAATCGATAGATCAACGCCTTAGAATTCAGCCTCTTCGAGGGGGCAACCTCCTTTACATTACATAAATGAGAAATTCTTGGATGATACAAATGAAAAGACCTCCTTTCTATATATAAGAGTCTAAGGGGTCATAGCATAATCAGAGACGACATAACAATAATAATGTAAGGGCACAATAATAACAATAGTGGGCTTTTATGGGGCACAGTAGTAACAATATGGGCACTACATGGGTACATCAATATAATAAGTGGGTTGTACTAATAACAATAAGGTGTTACACTAGTAGTGTAGGGGCCTAACAACGACCTACGTGACATAGACTAGGTACACAAACATATATTTGAAACTTTAAACTCTTATTGTCAAATTATGGATAATTATTGAAATTAATTTCTAGTTCGTATTAATTATATATAATATATATATAATTATATATATATATAATATAGATATATATATATTAATAAGTTCATGATAACATGTAGACACAACCCATCTAATGGATGATCTTATGAAGTCATCCGAGGTGTAAGTTGATCATCCAACAGATCCTCAACCAAAGCATATTTCCATGGATCTCCTCCACCTCCACCTCCACCTGATATGCCTACTAACGTGGAGGAGAGTCACAATGTACAACCACATGGACCAAATGTTGTGGTAAATTTTTCTGTTCCTAATATTCCAACATTTTCTTTTAAGTGACACATATATGTTAATTAATTTTTATACTAATTATAATTTTTCCTTTCCATTGTGTACATAGGTCCATATGCAGAGCGTCATTGATGTTGTTGTTATGTGGAGACAAGAGGGGGATGTTGGGTTTAGAGGCACTAATGATGCATGTCCAACGATGTAGGCCCCAATCATTGAGCCACAAGCTGGGGAGCACCAAAACTAGATTCATCAGACCTCCACCCTAATTTGGACCCAAATGAGGTTAGTAGATTTATGAATATGTAATTAAAAATGTGGTTCAAAATCATTTATTTCCATATTTTTTTTATCTTGTACGAATAATCATTTAATTAGTTTGAATTTGGATGTGTTATATTGTAGGACCAGCTTATGGATGTTTACTTTGAGGGGAAGAACTCACATAAGAGTTATAGTTGTACTTAAAATATCATAATTTGTATATTTTCATGCTTGTTTCATCGGGCACATTTACGTGTGATATAAATTTTCTATATTTTCAGATATGGATAGTTTATGGATGTACATCATGGACATTATTTTAGCTTATGGATGATTATTATTTCATTTTATGGACGTTCATGTGACATTTTTAATTCTATATTTTCATATGGATATTTTATGTATGTAAATATATTCACTATTTCAGTTGATGGATTTGTATTAATATTTTTTATGGATGTTCATTAATTTTTCGATCTTATGGATCTGCTAAAATTATTTCGCTAATTTAAAAAAAATATATATATACTATATCTTTTATTACCACAATATTAAGTTATGATTCAAATCACTTTGACACTTAAAATGAACGAAAATATATCATGTATCAATATAATATTGAAGATGGAAATAATTCCAATCATGCTTCATATTGGCTTGTAGAAAGTGTCTTTTAGTGCAATCAACATGTACGTTAATTTTTTTCCAAAGATGTGTTATTTTGTTCATAAACAAAATTAAATTTTTTCATATTCCCAGGGGAATTATAGATACACAGTTGAAGCTTTCTAAAATATTTTCCTCATGGTGAAAAAAAAATAGAAGCCACCAAAAAAACTAGCAGTAAGCTTTAAACAAAACTTGGTCACAAGCCACCTAGTTAGCAAAGAAAACACCAAATAAACTGTGTCAAAAAGACCAGAGTAAGGGCATCCACGACATTAAAGAAAACTTGGGACAAATTACCCAGATAGCTCAAGGAACCTCAAAGAAACTGTGGTATAAACACAACATCTACGATATCAAACCAGAAAAGGAGAGATAAGAGGCATGAATCTAGGGCTATAACAGAAGGGGATCAACTTCAACACACTCCCTCAAACCTAATATCTGCAAAAAAGAGGGCAAGGTAGACACTGGCAAGATGACCCAGAGCACTAAGCAACATCCAACAACATGATAGTACAAGTGTTAGGAGAGGCCACCAAAAATAACTGGCCTAGAATCCCACGCTTGACAATAAAATGAAACCCCATGATGACCAAGAGATATGAATAAAACGATGGAGCTAAAGCATAAAAAACTTACACCAATAGTTGAAGAGATCTCTTGGCACCAAGGACACTGGGTTGAAGGACGAAGGAAACCCACAGTAGACCTTGACGTCGACAACCATGGGAACAACAATAGTGGGAGAAAAATATGAAGACCATGAGAAACGAGTAGACCACAAACAATCCAGTCTCAGAATGAAACCATAACCCCAAAGGGTCCCAATGCACACCCCAAAAATTCGGATGAAAACCCACAAGGCCACTCCACATGTGTCACTAAAGAATAGAATATGGTGATGCACCGAGAAAGGGAAGGCAAAAAACCAATGGAGGGATGACAAGGGTTAGCATCCCTACCCACAACCCCCCCAACTTCCCCCATCAACATGCATTTTATTATAATTCAATTTTAAACATAAATTGTTTTCATTATAAAGTCATCCATATTATAATAAAATATAGGTATATGAATTCTTTTGTGACCCACCCATACACCATTGAATGGACAACTTTTTAAAATATTTCAATCAATTTGTTATCTCAAGGTTCAATTGAAAATCATAATTAAAATTCATATAAGATTTATTCAATTTTTAAAAATTCCATGTAAACAACCAATATGTTTTATTTATCATTATTTATTTTGACATTATCTACAAGATCTTACTCATAACATTATATAATTTAATCATATCGAAATTTTATATATAGGTCAAGAAATAATGCATGACAACATTTCTATAATTTTATATAATTTTATCAACTTTCCTAAGTTTACAACTAGTTACCCAAGTATTATAATCAATTCCATATGATTGAAATAAGTTTTATTCATTTTTTAGAAACTAAAATATGATTGAAATAAGTTATATTCAATTTTAAAAGATGCCAGATATGTAAAAGTTACAAATACATGTTTCATTCTAATTTATTTTATTTCAAGTTAACTACAAAACCTTAGTCATATGCACGTCATCAATAGTTTATTTTTTGCTTACAATGAAATCAATGCACAATGTCAAACTAATTACCTTGAAATTAATATACACCATATATCTAATTACATCAAATCATAAATGAACATATTCTTTGAAATAAATGCATCTAATGGTAGTAATAAGATAGGATGAGAAATCATCATCTCCACTAAAATCAATACATCTAATGGACACAATCAAATAGGATTAGAAATCAACATCTAGATTCAAATCAATGCGTCTAGTGCTAGTAATCAAATAGGATTAAAAATGAACATCTACACTGAAATCAATGCATCTAATTTAAGCTCAATCAAACAAGATTATGAATTAACATCTTTAATGCAATTAATGCATCTAATGTAAGTGATGGAGTAGAATTAGAAATATACATGTACAAAGAAATCAATGCATCTAATGAAAGAAATAAAATAAGATTAGAAATCAACATATGTAGACTAGAATCAATGCATCTAATGCAAACAATTTTCTTCCTTTTCTCTCCCCGCTTGATCTATAAAGATATCTTCCTGCATCTCTCCTTCTTTGTCTCTCTAGCTCACCCCAAGGCACAAAGTCTCTCTCTCCCTCTTCATATCTACCTACCTTTCCTTCCCTCCATCTATCTCTCCCTTCTTCCCTCTCTTCGCCTTTCATATATATCTCTATCTCCCTTTGTCTCTCCTACTTCAACTCTCTATATCACCCCACGAACATGCATGGTGTTTCTCCATCTCTATCTACATATCCCCTCCTCTCTCTCTTCCTTTGTCTCCCATTCTGTCTCTCTTCCCTCGTACTCTCCTCTTTCCCTCTGGTCCATCTCCCTTGTCACCCTCTCTCTCTCTTTCTCTCCACCTTTCTCTCTCTACCTGTATTTCTTATTACCTCCCTTCCCTCATACTCTCCTCTTTCCCTCTCTGTCCATCTCCCTTGTCACCCTCTCTCTCTTTCGTTCCACCTTTCTCTCTCTATATGTATTTCTTATTACCTCCGTCTGTCTCCACCTCTAACTCCATCTATCTCTCTACCTCCCTCTCAATTCCTCACACTCTTCCTTTCTCTCTCACCTCCCTTTATCTCTCCCCCTTGTCACTCACTCACTCTCTCTTTCTCAATCAAGCTTCGTCTTGTAATTTTGTTGACTATCTCCCTCCCTCTCTCATTCTCTCTCCATGTCTCATTTTTTGTCTTTCTATATCACACCCAAACATACACACTCTCTCTCCATCTCTCCCTTGTCACTTCCTCTCTCTCTCTCTACCTTTCTCTTTCTATATGTCTTGAAATTATTCCTTCCCTATCATGTCTACAACTCCATCTATGGATCTACCTCTATTTCCCTAAGTCTCTCTCGTCCTCTCCCTCTCTCTCTCTCTTACCTTTCTCTCCCACTCTCTCTCCTCTATATTTCAACTTTTTTTTTAAATACTTTGACAATTAAAATATTATGTTTACATATATATATATATATATATATATATATTATTTTAATGTCGTACACGAAATTATTAATTTTATATAATACATATTTAAAATGTGTGATTTACATTAACCTTCAAGGAAAATGGTAATTTACCATGGAAATATTATCTAAAATTTTCCAAAATATTAATGTTCCAGCTACCTCCATCAAAGCTCCATCAAAGATATATAGAGTGCTTGATGTCTTCCAATTGAATCTGTTTAGATTTTATTTATTTAGGAAGATTTAGGTTATCATTATTTATGGATTTTAAAAATATTATATATATTT
>APFE030461726.1:58126-85509 GCA_000404065.3 Pinus taeda | reverse complement strand
ATCTATTTATGGAATTTTGATGTAAAATTGGAAAGTTCCACTGACATTAATAAAATGCACATTTAAAAATTTATTTTAGTATTTTGTTTTTTAAAAAATACACTCCTATAAATTATTCAATAATTTCTAATTAAATAGTTTTATGTGATTGTACCCTTCGAACATGAACATTTCTTTTAGAGTGAAACATGGTGGATAAACAAGTACCCATATATGAAATGGACGTGTTATATAATATGTGTCATGCTGCATGTCGTTTGAATACTAAAGCTTATCCAATAGAACATACCTCAGAGTACCAAAGGAACCTATATATATATATATACATACATCATTGTCTCAATGGAGCACATCATGTTATCAACCAGTGAAAAGGGTGATCCCAAAGTAATAGGTACTTAATTATCTGGTAGGAAAAATGAGTTCGGATGACACTCCCATGTCAGAAGAAGCTCAAATGAAGCTCAAACTTGGAGACATGAAAGGAAGGCTCAACACCGCAGAGGTTTGTATTGCATTTGGTATTATTTTACCTATGTTTCTATTTATTGTTAAATGTGATCCAATATTATTGCAATGTCTAAAGACTGGGCAATAAATGTTATTCAGACATATGTCTCTTGCAATGGGCATGAGCAAGAGCAGCATCAGGTAATAGCCATTTAAAATATTTTAACAATCTTGAAATATATGTTTTACTTCGAACTGAAATTTTTGTAACGAATTACACATTGAACGAACTATTTCAGTTCCATTTCAAATCCCATTTGAAATCGAATAGTATACAATCCATTTGTGTTGTCCTTGCAGACCTCGGCAGGGACTACCGCCACGGCAATGGCTCCTTGTTTAATTAATAAAACCATCTCCCTTGAGACTACATTTACATTAAAATTACATGCAAGAAGTTGCACCTATGGGGATAAATAATTCAAATTTTAATGGTGAACAAATATATCATAATTCGTGGAAACTACATCTATGCTTTTCCATGTTATAGAAACATTAGTAAACCTATCCATTTTCAAATATTTTTAATTTTACCGCTTGGATTCACACATTTCCTATATTCTCTACTATAAGGCCAACATTTGCAACAAATTTCACAATTCATGGTAATAGGAATCATTTTTCACATATTCATTGGAAAGGGGTAGAATTTTCCCCAATTTTATTGTGTTGAGCATGGAATAGGTTGTTTATACAATATTGGATATTATTGTGTTATTATGTATATTTTTGTCATGGTTAACAATAATTCCATGTTTTAGTTTTTATTGGAATTTGTTACTATTAAAAAAATAAATCTTACAACTCTGATTTTTTATTTTTAATAATTTAATAAAGACTTATGTAAATTATATAATTTGATTGATAATGAATTTTATTTACTGTTAATAATTTATAAATGATTTTGTGTCACACATCTATGGCCTCCTATGGATATAAGGCACCTTGTGGGTGCACCATGATCCTTCGACCATGTGCCGCTAACATGTTTCACATTTTCGTAGTGTAGCACAATGTTAATTAACCTAAACTGTGTATCAGAATAAATTACATGTTTCAATCTCTATATTATATTAAGGTTATGAATTTCATCAATGTAGAGTAATAATAATACTTTCACTTCATTCTAGTTAATTTCATCCATTAGCCGAACATGAACATTATATGAAATACATTAATAGAACATCAAAATCATCATACATATGGATCATTTCATAAGAAATGGTCCTCCCGCCCTTTGATTTCATTAAAAACCAAAAATACAAAATCTAAAATCTAGAGAGAAACAATAATTTCCTTTTATCACAACTTATGGACTGCACCTAAGTCACTGAGCACTGTATTGCAAGTGGTTGTCAACCGACACATAGTCCCAGTTCAATTCTTCAAGGCTATCTTTGATATACACTATTACATGTTTGGATCTACACTATTACGTTGTCCCTCACACCATCATAATTCCTCTTTGCATTCAAAGTTGTCCGATTTCTATTGTATTTCCTCCATTTTTTTATTCTTCACACACACAGATATAATATATATATATATATATATATATATATATATATAATATAATATATATATATATCTATATATATATCAGTTGTGCACTACCATTATTTTCTTACTCCTCCATGCACTTATCTTGGACCTCCCATATTGGTTTGGCACCTCGAGTCAGGTCGACCTCACCCTTCCTCCAAATATCCTAGACATCTACATAATGCACATGCTTAACTCCACCATACTATGCTACCTTACCTAGTTTACATCCCTTTAGCCTATATGATCAATCACTCATTGCCATATTCACCTATCACTTATCCTTTTATGTCACGAAGGCACCATGACTCATGTTATTTTGATTTTTTGATACCTACTCTCCTATGTCAGCATAAATTGTGTGCTTCTCTTGTTGCATTTATTTCAACGACGATGTCACCCAATGCAACATATCTCACTAATAGTTTTAGGGTTCCACCTTGGCACATGGACGAGAAGGGGGAATTGCTTCGCACCCTATGGCCTAACATCCTCCCCCACCCTAAATCATTTCTTTCCACAGTGACCCTAGGATTGCCAACAAATGCTTTCTCTCATAACCCCTCCACTCATTCTCCCATCTCCATAGGGACTCATGGGTCTCCCATCCATTTTCCTTTAGAGTATCCTTCAATTTTAAAAATTTCTTTCTCTTTGTGTTGTTGACAATGCTTAAATTCCAATTATATTTTCTCTCTCCTGAAGCACTAACTTTAAATTTTTAATAATCCATATCAGAGAATCAGGTGGACCCACTCTACTAACATCCCTAGGGTTTTTGCAGACTCCCAAATTACATTCTAAATAGGTGACCTTAGGAAAATCGTCATAACTTTCTCTTTGAGCAACAAATTGAAATTTCATAACAAGTTAAAGAAAGAGAATATGCTCTACTTTTCTCTGTATAGTTATCAGATTCAAAGGTCGAAACAATGACATGTGGGATTTTGTACAATTTCTCTCTACTGAAACATTATATAATTAGGTCATTTTAGGAGATTGGGCATGAGTATTTCTTGGAGAATCAAATTTTGGTCACACATGCGGGGCTAGAGAGAGGACTCAGAGGGTTACTGTAGGACATAATTTTAGAACTTGGAGATCTGAAATTATTGAGTCACAGTCGTTTCAAGATATCAGGAATAGAATATATGATGAAGTTTGATGGCAAGGATCTGGTAAATTGGATACTACAGATGGAGCAATATTTTGATCTACATGAAGTTCAACTGTTAGAAAAGGTACATATTGCATTATATTTATAACCAAATCAATTTTTGTGGTATAAAGGGATTTCCTCTCGTAAAGCACTTGTCACTTGGTCAATTTTCATGGAAGACATGATAGCACATAATGAGGATACAAAGAGTAACACCTTCTTTAGTCAATTGATAAATATCGAAGAAAAGCGGTCAATGGTAGAGCACATTGAGGACTTTCAAAAATTGAATATAAAGGTAAATGATATTCTAGAGAAGCAAAGGATTGATGTCTTCATAGGGACATTAAAGGATAACATTCAACATGGGGTTCATCTTTCAAAACCCAATTCATTGGAGAAGGCATTCAGGTTGGCAAGAAAAATTGAAAGCGAAATTATGGAAACAAGGAATCCCACCATTCATGACTATAACTATGGATGTGTTTTTTCTCCTAGCCTTCCAAAACCTATAAGGTTTACATGACAAAAATTCGAAGAAAAAAGAGAAAAATGGCTTCGTTATAATTGTGATAACAAATACACTAAAGGTCAAAAGTGTGCTGAGAAGAAATTATTTACATAGATTATAAAGAGGAGGAAGAAAAGGATCAAGAAACATCAAAAGAAGGGGATATACACCAAGAACAAACCCTAGTGAATGAAGAAATGAATCCAACCATATCTTGTAAAGGATTTGCAAGAATTGTCACTCATCAAACTCACAAGATAGAAGGACATATCAAGAAGAAAAAGGTTCAAAAAGTGAAAGATCACATCAAGAAAGAAGAAATGAATCTGACCATATCTTTTAATGCATTGGTCATAATTACCACTCCTCAAACTATTAAGATATAAGGACATATCAAGAAGAAAAATGTTCAAGAAGTGAAAAATCACATCGAGCATCAAGAAATGAATCCAACCATATCTTGTAATGCATTGGAAGAAATTATGACTCCTCAAACTCTGAAGGTAGAAGGATTCAATCAGTGAAAGATGACATCGAGCATCAACAACATGTTCTCCAACTTTTAAAGGATAATGCCACTTTGGTGCAAAGTTGAATGAAAGAATTGGCAGATCAACATCGTTGTGAAAGAAGTTATGATGTAGGCAATTCAGTATTTTTATGGCTACATTTCAAGCAAGCTATTTATGAGAAGGAAATGTTGGCAATACTGCATGCACTTAAGAAATGTTGGCCTTACCTAATGGGAAGACACTTCAAGGTAAAAATGGATCATGATAGCCTTAAATACTTTTTAGAACAAAGATTATCTTTAGAAGAACAGAAAAAATGGGTCACAAATATGTTGGGTTATGACGTTGAAATCATCTACAAAAAAGCCAAGCAAAATGTTGTTGCAGATGCACTCTCAAGAAAGGATGAGGATGTGGAAGCATTGTTTTGTGCTATTTTTATTATCCAAATAGATTGGATAAACAAAGAAAGGGATGAATGGAAGAAGGACGAGGAAGTGTGGCCACTCATTCAAAAGTTGCAGAAGATCCAAGTTCAAACAATATTGCCAGAACTTTACGAGGAAGGAAAAGTAATATTGAAGCCTAGAGCAATCATAAAAACAAGAACCCAACAGCTACGAAATCGATCAATCTCAGAGGATCTCATCACGTGGAAGAGCTTACCCACTGAAGATTCCACATGGTAGGACAAGAATTTTATACAGAAGTATCACGAACTACTCAGGCGTTGAGGACAACAGGTTTTGAAGGAGAGGGACATGTTAGGTCCCTACACTACTAGTGTAACACCTTATTTTTATTATGACAACCCCATTATTATATTATTGTGCCCATGTAGTCGCCATATTGTTATTATTGTGCCCCATAGAATCCCACTATTGTTATTATTGTGACCTTACATTATTATTTTTATGTTGGCTACAATTATATTATGACCCCTTAGATTCCTATATATAGAAAGGAGGTCTTGTCATTTGTATCATCCAAGAATTTTCATTTGTGTAATGTAAAGGAGGTTTCCCCCTCGAAGAGGCTTATTTCTAAGGTGTTTATCTATCTTTTCTATTTTTTTGTGAGCTGGTTTCATAAAATAGAAATACCTCATAAATTTCACATCTTCATCCAAGCTCCATTGTTGAATTGCTCAAATTCCTTTTAGTTGTAGCTTTGATACCATTTATGGGAACCCTTAGAGTTGCTATGGTTACAAGGTTACTTGTGGGCTCATTGTAATCCCTTGAGTCCATAACACTAACATGTTTGACAATTTCATAATGGAGCACAATGTTAATCCACCGAGACTATGCCTAACAATATATTACCCATGTCAATCTCTATATTATACTAAAGTGTGGAATTTCATCAATATAAAGCAATAATAATATTGTGATTTCATTTCAATTAAGTTCATACAATTTAAAAACATGATAATTATATTCAAGACATTAGAGGAACATTCACATGCACCATTTCATAAGGAACAACTATTTGACCTTCTACTTTTATTAAAACCACAAATAAAAAAGATCAATGAAGACAAAGGATTTCTCATGCAAGATCACATAGTGAAAAATATACAGAGACAACAATTTTCTTTTACTCCATTGTATAAATCCCACTCGGTTAACTTGACACCCTATCATGGATCACGTCCACCCTATAGGCTATCTTGGTTAATTTTTTTAAGGATAAGCTAGTTTTGCACTACCATAGGCCCAAGCTCATTGATATTATGTCCCTGAAATATTACCGTATCCCTCACACCATCCCATTTTTATACATCATATGGTTCTTCCCATATGTATGAACCATGGGCTAGCCATGTTGCTTTATTTCACTATGAACATAGATCGACTCTCCCTTATTTGCTAAGAACCTCGATTTAGGCTGACCTCACCCTTCTACCCATGTGCTACCACATTTGCACAGTGTTTTTTCTTAAATCCACCATGTCATTCCACCTTACCCAGCAGACATGCCTTCAGTCTATACAATTAGTTGCTCATTCCACCATTTTCTTGTTGCTTGACCCACCACACCTCAAAGATGATATGACTAATATTGTTCTCATTTTTTCATCATTTTTCTTATGAAGATTGTGTGACCCATATCACCTTGTTTCACCAAGAATTTCAGGGGCATGCCCTGGCCTGTGGAGAGACACGAGCATGTCATTGTTCCCTAGGGATTGACATATAAAATGACTAGAGATGGTGTCTATGCCCTCTGGTCATATATCTATAATGGTTATAATTGGTGTTTAGATTATAAAGTGTTTAGTTATTAGATATACTTCATTCTCCCATTCATAAAATTGTCATGAATAAATAAAGTTATATAAAAGTCTAATGGATTAGATAATAATGATAGAAATATATATATAAATAAAATACTATATTCGTGTATTAATTTGTGATAGGTCATGACTTTGTAAAAACTTAACACTTATCATTATTATTCATTAATGATTACATAATGATGATTTATGACTATTAGTAGGTCATTTATTACATATTACACAGATATAGATATTACTATATTAGGTCCTTAGTTTTAATATATTTGATTTATTACTAGTATTGCATCCTTAATACTTTGCCCTCAAAGCATGCGGAAGGAAAAAACCCTTCAATTAAATGAACCATCTACGTGTAGATTTCTTGTAGTTGATAAGGTTGAAGATATGAGGTGATTTTATTATGTTGATTCTTGCATATTATGAATTATGTGATTTTGGATTTTGATTCCCTATTAAACTATATTTTAATCTTACTACGATTACGTGATTTTGGATTTTGATTCCCTATTAAACTATATTTTAATCTTACTACGATTACGTGATTCGTCTGTCCATATCTTTAATATATTTTATGATCTTGCTATGATTTACTTCAGGTATCATGATGTTATTTGATATCATTTTATTTATGGATGTGACAAAATATTTCAACAAACATATGAATTGACTTGTGTTCACCAAAGGTATTTCAACTTTCACTAAATCTACGAATGTTGTTTTATTGTTGGATTATTTTATGAACTTAATTTCTGAAATCACTTTTACTAAGAAGACTTCATTACCAATGAAACCATAATTTTTATATTTGATCTATTCTATTCAGCTTAGTTTATCTCCATTTTTTTAAAGCTTTCGTCAATATAACTTCAAATTATGTTTTTGCACATTGATTATGTGAATATGAGTGCACTTATCCTTCTTTTTTTTCAATTGTTTCTTCTTTTTCATAACCTTCATTTTTGTAAACATAATAGATTATTTGATTATTTAAATTATTTTGTGAACTTTTTCCCTAAAATATATCCTCATTGAATTTTCCATATATATAGTACATACTTTCATTTTTATTTATTCTATTTTTTATGAAAATTGATACTCTATCTTCTTCCAAATTGGAAACAATGAAATGAATAATATTGTACAACATATTCTTATTATGTATTCATCTTTTTTTTCCATATTTCATTGTTATTCACTTTTTTCCCATCTATGTTATTCATGTTGCAAATGATTTCATTTTTTTTACTTTTAAAAAATAAATTGAAGGTAGAAAGAAACTAATGGAAAAGAAATTTACTTTCATCAGTGTGTTTAGCACATATTTACACGATATTGAAGATGCACAAAACATGACCAAGTTGAATTTTGCTATTATATATATATATTATATATATATATATATATATATATATATATTTCAGGTAGCAAAAAATTCAACTTGGTCATGTTTTGTGCATCTTCAATAGATAGATAGATAGATGAATCAATTATAACTTGCCCAAAGTATGTCAGTATATCTATTTTGATGTGACCAACAATAACTAGAAATTCTAAGTAGCGAAAATACTTAATCTACAACACACAATTTTATAAATCCACATACCTTTATTTTCAACCATAAACTAAGATATTTTGAATAATTTACAGGATTATCCATGATTGTTCTTTCATGATCATTATTATCTTAACTTAGTTCATAACGAGCATGATTCATTCCTTCAAAAACCTAAATGATGAAAGAAACACAAAACTAATAGTAGCCTCATAAACAAAATTATCATTTCCTATCCATCATAAGGTCTAATAGAATGTGAATCATGAAGAGGTGCTACATGTTTAATGGAGATATAATGAAAAATTAAATAAATAGAATTACCCATGAGGAGAGGGCCCCATAAAGAAGTGTAGTTGAATCTAAGCTTTAGTACATATGCTCTATGAGTGAGAAAACAATATTGGGATATCACACAATCTCAAAATGACCTAATCTAGTTACCCATAGTAAATAACATCAAGTACTTTCATTTTAATTGGATGGAACGATTGCTAATGCACTAAAGCCACTAGGATGTTGACCTACAAAAGCCTTAAAATGTCTATGGATAATGTTAATTTTGTAAGGAATATACAAGGACAAGGAATGAAATTTTCTTAAATTTTTAATTGAGAGAAAACAAAATGATAAAAATATGAAACTATAGTTTATGAAACTTGTAAGAGAGGTATCTTCAAGGTAGAAATTTTATAAATTCTAGCATTGTGAAATGACAAAATATTTAACTAAAGAAAAAAATGGTGATTCTGTTATAAATTTCAATCACATTTCTTTCAAATCCATTAGAATATGTATATTTGAAATCATAAGCCTTGTAAATATTGGAGAAGAGGTAGGCCTCAAAATAATATGACCACTTTGTTCAACAATTTGAACCTATAAATTAAAATATGTAACACCCGTCCCTTGTGTGCTAAATTATTGTAAAACTAAGCCAAGTTAAAGCTAGGTGTGACATCCTCTCTTGCATGTTAAAATATTGTAAAGCTAAGCTGAGGAAATCTAGGTATGATAGTCTCCTTTGTGGTTTAAACTATTCTAAACCTAAGCTGAGGAAATCTAGGTGATATGTAATATGAAAAGAAAATGTGTTATTAAATAAATTAATAAAATAAATCACTCAGAGGGTCGAGCACCAAGAGAGAGGATATTCTTTCCAGATCCCATGAGGAATGTGATAGAGATGAATATTTCATGATAAAGCTTTTAGATGTGATTCTAGATAAGCTTGGATGGATTGGAGATCCATTGGATGGATGGGAGATAAATATCCATTAGATATAAAATATTTTTGGGAGAAAAAGGCAAGATTTTATGAGGAAAAGCCTCGTGGGAGATAAAGACAAGCTATTCTGAAAATACCAAGTAAAATGGAAAAATCCATAAAAGCAGGACGCTGCTAATGGTAACTAAATCATGAAGTAGGATATTAAATGCCTAGTGCATTGATCAAATGGGCACAGTTTATCCTCAGGAGGATCTTCAGCTCGAGGCGAATTAGAGGTGATTCATGGTTGGGTGGTGGTGCTCCTCCCTCCAAGTGATGTTTTAGTTGGGATCATGGGCGTAGAAAGTTCTGTATGTTGGTTCTTTCCCGTCTGTGTTTAAATTTAGTTGTTTACAAATAGATTTACTGATGCTTTCTTTCATTTCAATCAAAGTTTATTTGAATGGAAAATAATGTATGATTATTCATTTCCATTTTATGTTATTAAATGGATAGTTCATATGTGTATATGTGGGACTCAGATGTAGGATGGAGAAGAACTAGTAAAGTAACCATGCATAAGTTTACGTATGTATGTTATGTTCTTAGAATATAGCGGACTTATGATCAATTCAAGGTATGACCTTGCGCGTGGTGAAGGTGCTGGTACTAATTAATTATGTGACGTTTGATATTAAGTTGTATACTTCAAATATAGCATTTATAATTGGTATTTGAAATGAAGAACTTACATGTGACAATTAGCGATTATTTAAGTTAATGAACTCTAAGAGATAAGCTAGTATGTGCATGGAATGATTAATATCCACTGTGGAACTGATGTAATTCTCCATAGGAATTGCTCGATGATAATTGTACATGTATGTTAAATGAGATCTTCATTATCCGTACTACTAAAGTTGGGCAGTATATACTTGATTAAGAATACTCCTAGGCAATAATGCAATTAATCATGTAAAATATTGGTTCCAGTTATCTATGCCATGCATGCCATTAGATGTCATCGATAGAAGCTAGCCTAGTTAGTTGTGGCAAGAACTCTGAATTTATTGGGTATGGCCATGATAGTACAGTAGAGTCAAATTACCACCATTAGTGATAGATAAATTAATCAAGGAATTTTTATAAGTGCATAATATGGTTAGTTCATTTTCATCTACTGACTCCTGGTCATTAGATCCTAACACATAAGCTTGAAAAATAGGTTTTAAAGAACCATATGAGAATCACTTTGTAGTTAAATTGATAGTGGCTAGGGAGTCATTTATATAATTACAAATGGCAGAACCCTTGTCAGTATTGCATCTTAACCATGAAATGGCGAAACAAATTTAAAATAGGAATCCTAGGAGCTATATTTCTAGGGTAGGCTAAGGAGGTTCATTACAAATGGTATCAGAGACTCGAGTTCAAAGCTTGTGGTCTATGGACTCATCTATAAGTTTTGTTGACGAGTTTGATTATATAATTTCTATAAGAATAATAAACCCTAAAATTATCTGGGAAAATTAAGTATGTGAAACTCATAAAAATTTCTCACCACCCAGGGAAATTAAGAAGAATTTAAGCATAACCATGGTTATTGATGGATCAACAAGTAACATAAATTTCACTTGTATATAATGTTTTTCAATGAATATGGCCTTTATTAGTCCCTGCCCTCCGGGCTGGCAGGGACTATAGTAATCGATCGGCAAGGCTAGCATTAGTCTGGCACGATAACCCATCAACATTATGTAACTTAAAACAAAGTTAGCTGATATGACACAGAAACCAACACGGTATTTTATATTTTCTTATTCCTTTGACCAATGAGCGAGTTTTCCATCTTATTTGTCCTCAAAACGAGGCATACGGGCAGTTATAAAGGCTCAAAAGTTAGGACAAGTGAACATTTGACAGTTTCGTTTCATGAACTCAGTTATGAACTAATGCTATGTTTGCATTAGCATTAAACTCGTAACATTTACTGTTAACCAAAACTTATGTACTTATGGTTTAACATAAGTATGGCAGCCCTGCCGTGTCATCGCAGCTGTTGGCAGCTGTTCTTCATGAAGTTCTACGTGTCTGCCAAGAGTTATTTTCTTGGCACTGCCTTGTTCAAGCTCCACTGCCATATATTCCAATATTCCAGAGATCCTGAAACTCCTGGTAGGTCTTCCTTGGTTATCCTCCCCCTTCAGACGAACCACAGTATAGGCCGCAGCGCCACACAATGCTCCAATTATGGGCGCTAAGAGGTATATCCAGATGCCTTTATAGTTGCCTGAGGTATATCCAGATGCCTTTATAGTTGCCTGCTGCAATTGCAGGCCCCAGGGTTCGAACCGGATTCATGGAACCTCCGGAGTTCGATCTGTGGACAGTTATCAAAGAATTATAAGGGCGACTGTGTATTATACTGTGTTTAATGACTTCGCTGGGTTCGAAAGTAGACTTACCCGGCGATGAGAATATTGAGCATAACCGTAGCCCCTACTGCAATTCCTGCAAGTTCACGCTGCTTCAGACGGCGTTCTATTCCCCAAGCGGCGTTCTATTCCGAAGATCTTCAACTCCTGCACAAATGCAATGTTGAAAGGTATTATCTTGTTCGCCTACATTTTGTAATTCCCTACTGTATATATGTAGTTCTATTGACTTTGAGCGTTTATATTTCTATCCCTGCATACACGGCAATCTGTATTTCAAGTGTAAAATAATCTTTTATAATTTTTTCTAATATACTTATAGATTTTCATGTCATTTCTAATTGAATACTAAATTGTGATGCTGTTTCGACAGATTTCATCCGACATCTGAATTTGACGGAGGAAAGCGGAGCTGCAGAAAGCGCCTTGCATGAGTATGCCATCATTCCAAACGTATATCTCGTTTATCATAAAAAAGTTTAACCTTAAGGAGCCTTGCATCGATGTTAGTATATACAGTTCTCAATTCGAATAAATGATGGAAAATAGTGGAATTTACATATCGTTTTTGTTGTATTAGAATGAATGAAGTTCATCCATGAAATTGCTTTCACGGTTTCATTTTCCACTTTTTTAAAATTCACTACAAGTGCATTCAAAAGAAACTGTGAAGTACCTATTGTTTCTCAATGCAGGGGTTATCGCTGATAACGATAACTATTCTCAGGAATTCAGATTATACCAAACATGATCTCAAGCACAAATACGACTCCGCCCTTGATTACCTCTGCAACATTGTTATCGTCAGGGACAATGATGATGTTCCCAAATAACTATAGAGGACAGATTCCTGTGCCACAAGGAACATCCAATGACAAGACAAGTTGTGTAGAGTTTCTGCATGCAAATATTCCGCAAATGGTCTCAGATTTAGCATCTCTATGACTAGCAGCTCCAATCGTAAAGAAAAAATAAACTTTGTAAAACAAGTTTGGATATTACTGTTATGTATCTAAAACCAGAAGTTTTGGGCTATCTTTCTGATATAATTGTTATGTGCGATATATTTATAACTTCTTAATATAAATGTTTTGATGTATTACAGATATTGAATTTAACTGCAACTCTACATTTGGAAATTGATCGACTGGAATCCAAATCGCATCATCAAAAATGTCACTAACCTTATATGAGTCGTACATTTTTCTGAGCATTGTTCTTTTTCCCAACCCACCACTGCCGTATACCCCAATTATCCGAGTTTGGGGAGCCTCCGTAAGACAGAAAGCAGTCTCGCTAATTCTAGAACTCGTTCTCTCATTAAATCCAGAAATCTATGCCATGAATGATGAGCAAGAACGCCATGAATTTAACGGGCAAGATCCGCACTTGCCTCGGCTAACTCTCTCTGCAACTGTTTCACTTCACCTCGCAGAACTGGGATCGCTCCCACGCAACCATAAACGGGATCTTTCAACAGCCAACAGCTATCAGAGGGAGGCGGGCATGCAAGATATATTACTGCCATCTGAAGGATTTCTGGATGCTCGGTAATGAAGGCAGCTGGTCGATGAGATACGTGGCATGGCAAGCGGGCTTCAAAAGGATCATGCATAGACGGAGCCCGGGTCTATCTATGTATTTGCTTATTATTTACACGCCTGTTTTAATACATAATATATGTACCGTATTTTTTATTATTACAAAAATCACTATTTTTTCTGATTGGAAAAAAATGCATGATATTAAAATTACAGAAATGTAAATAGAAGTCAACTTTCTTTATTTTGTCGTCGGTGGCTATGCAAAGCAATAGTCAAATCTAATGATCAAGTTCCATTGCATATGGCATTTCACTTTTGGCAAAAAAAAGTAAAACTACAGGTGTTCATGATTACGTTCTCTGTGATTATCCAAACAAATGTAGAATCATGATTTCGGTCAGTGTATTTATCCAAAGAAATGCATAAACAGTACTCGAAATGAACATATATTCATTATGGGCACTCAGTCCATCATCATAAAAGTAGTTTGTTGCGAAAAATAAAATGTTATTAAAATCATCAGTTGTAATTAATAATGGGCTTTACAAATTCGAAATTATATAACAAAAGTAATTTATATTTAAAATATCGTTAGTAATTTTTTTGACCGAAAAAATGTTATTAAACGAGTCCTTTTGAATTAGTAAAATTCTCTTGGAACTCCAAAATTAGGTCATAAATCTAATAAACAACTAAATATATTTAATAAATATTTTAATCACAAACGTTTGTGATAACTTCTTGAAACATATATACTACTATCAAGCCATAAATCGACCACTTGCACCGAGCTTGAATTAACAGAGTTAACAAGAAGGCTTTTCAACATTTGCATGGGCTGCTACAAAAATACCAAGGCTTATTACGACGGGTCGATTGCACTATTCAATACCCACCTTAAATACGCAATGCAATTTGCACAATACCAAACAAAAGCTTTTGCTTTCAAAAATCATGGGACGATACTATAACCGCCATACAACAATGTTCAACGAATTCAAGGCGAATTCTGAGATACAGTGAGATACAGTAAATAAAGAGGAAGACATCTCCCACTGAAACTGGCCAGACCCGAAACAGAGGCGGTTTGAGTGCCTGGAAGGGCATTGATAGTCTGCAACATAATAGCCGGGACAAGGTTGTTGTGCTGCAGTTCCACGCGCTGACCATATACAGCCCACTTGGCACCCTCAAGACTTCCAACGGCCCCATCGCCACGATAATACAATCTCAAGCTCGATAACCGGTGGACAAAAATACTTATCTCAGTGAATTGCACTGGACGAATTATCAAGTTACTAATTAAACTATTCGACAATACGGAGACTATGAAGTCAATTACTACTATGAGATTTTGGATCCAGTTTCCATCCTCTTCATAACATGCATTCTCGCCATAAGGAGCACCAAAGTTACATCCAGAATAAACTCCATCGCCTCTGTAATTCATGTTGCCGTACTTTTGTTCATCATTATTGCCGGGCTAACGCATGCAAAAACATCAAACTACTCAGATTTTATGCCTTATGTGTTGTTTTGTTTCTATGCACCCTTAGATTCTACTACAATGGAAATATTTACCAACATAGTTATATATACGCATATATATTAAGCGCATGCGTAAACTCAATTGAGCTAGAAACTGGTGCTGCTGGATCTCCGGCTAGAAGCTATACAACTGCCGAATCTGCTACTGGGTGGAAGCTATACAACTGCCGGATCTGCTACTGGCTATCCTAGCGGGGATCAGAAACTGCGTCACCTTGCTCCCCTGCTACGCACATCGTGACCGATTTCTGAAATGCTTGTTCGTCTTAACATTCGAAATCAATGACTTCTGGATCAGAGAACTTATCCCCTGCTACGCACATCGTGACCGATTTCTGAAATGCTTGTTCGTCTTAACATTCGAAATCAATGACTTCTGGATCAGAGAACATAAGTTCAGGGTCAAAGATTCAAGGAAAGCATCCGAAGTCTGAAACGCAGAAGAATATAAAACTTAGAAGCAGGTTGTGTTTTGCTGAGTGCTGCAGGGCTACTTGCATCTTACAGCTACTTGCCAAATCAATCAGGGAACTTTCTTCCTTTGCCAGCCCGTTCATTTGTTTCTTGGGTCAGGTGGGGTTCTTCAATCAGTGGCAGGGACTTGCTGCTTCGCAGCCTCCCTTGTTAAATAAGGATCTTAATTACTAATCGTAGGAAAATTGGGCATAATAAATTATCCATGAAGAAAAATTGAAATATTAAAATTTTTGAATAGGACAAAAGGACGAAGATCCAAACTATGTGTGAAGTCCGGGAGCCACTTAGTAAAGAGCAGAGCATACATACTTCCATGTGGCGTGTAAATGGGATTATGGTTGTAATTAAGTACGATTGTATGTAAATATTACCCTTGGGGCAATCTCCACACCACAACCACAAGTGGAGTAGTTAGTGTATGGTCACGACTATGGTAGAAATGGTTAGTTGGTATCACAATTCCGCATCGATTTATCTGTTGGAAAGAAATGGTAAAAAAAGAAGAATCTTAGTATAAGAAACCCTAATTCTCTCCCCAATGAGATTGTACTACACTGTTTCAGAGTTTGTTACATTGTAGACCATAGAGGAAGATACGAGGAGATTTAATTCGTTACATTTGGATGATCTCTAAAATGAAGTGGTTGAACAAATCAACTTCAAAGCAACTAACTTTAGCTATATGAAAACTTGTAGTAAAATAATATCTGCCACTATAAATTGAATGACTTATATCATGACAACAAGAGATAATGAAATTTTTTATAGTTCAATAGCCTTTGATCGTGGTAAATATAAATTCATGGCTTATCATGTCCAAGAGAGAGTTCAATAAATCCTTTGGATCTTCACTTACGTCCATGGATTTTCCTTTTATGGCTAGGCTGTTCTCTATGAATTTATAAAAATGCTATATATCCTTTTCATATAGATTCATGTGTTATGTGCCATGCCCTGAGGACACAACCACTGAAGAAAGGGAAGTAGTTCGCCAGATAGGGAGATCTTCCTGCCACCATGAGTTTTTGTAAGCTTTTTCGAACTCTTGGATGTCAAGGATTCGAACATTTGTCAGCTTGACTAGACATTAGCCATTACCTTGTGCTGAAGAAAAACCCAGTTAATTAAAGTAAATATATATATACCATTGTAGGATTAACGATTACAGAAGGAAGAGAGCCATAACTATATCGGTGATTAAATATAACAACCATCAGTGATTAATGGTCATTAGCATGACGAAGTGAAGGGAGGTATGGGCGAATTATTGGTTTTTCTTTATTTTTTTTAGTAATGGAAATAAATGAATTAATAAAAGGATGATTTATGGATTAGTCATAGCTTTAGCTTTTAGAAACAACATGGAAAGGTTCTGGAACAATGTTTCCTTCCTAAATACGACCTTCATATATTCCTTATATCGAAAATGAATTTTGCAAGTTAACAAAAATCTTCAATCTCGTAAAGCCGAATTTTTGGCTTACGCTTATAAGAATGTTATCTACAACAATGTGACTCTTTATGGGATAAGATTACTATTTTTTTTCTCTTCGGGTTCCGTGTCATAGTTTGGAGGCATGAAATATTTCCAACAAAGTCAATAATATTGTTTCCCTGAATGATTAAGGAAAAGACAAAGTTGGCATGTTTTCCTTCTGTCGACTGTCTACTGAAGGGATTGTGTTGAGTTGGGATAATGATTATCCTAAGTAAAAAAAAAAAAAAATCCAATTCATAGGCTAAATGTATGAGCATATCGGTTTTAGGAGGACATGAGAGAAAAAGCCACAGGATTTTGAGTCATCAAATTAGGAAAAAGGTTTTTGTAATCACTGCACTATTGTTGGTTTCAAGAAGTAGATAGGTTGTTGTTAGCCGACATTATTGTGTTTGAATTTTAGCGCTGGTAATTTTCTTAGTAATTGATTTGATTCCCCTATTCCAATCTAACTGAAAGTATCTAATTAAAAGTTTGAGGGAAAAAATAGATATAGAAGAGAATAAAGAACCTAGTGCAGATGCATTTCTGGTAGGAAAACATGTAGAGGGAATGGATCTTCCCTTTGGCAACGACGACACTTTTATCATTGTTTCTAGCATTAGTTGCAAGCCTTTCCATGGGTTGAAAACAATGGTGTGTATGCTATCTAATCGTATTTCGTTTCGAGGGAGGGGAACTGAGGTTCCCAAGTCAGTTTCCGATGTATTCAAGATCTCCTCTACTAATGCCACATCACTAGAAGCCCTACCTCCTCTGCCTATATTGGCTGATTTTCTTTCAGGGTTGTGGACCTCAAGACAAGAAAGTTAGCTATAAATCTCGTCAATATATATTTATTTCAGAAGTTCGTGGCTCTCAAGTTGTTGAGGCCCTGTAAAATATTGTTGCGCCCCTTCTACTTAAAATATTTCCAGCGAGATTTCGAACTTGAGATCTCCCACAATAGATTGATATCGTTGGAATCTCGACTGTAGTTTTCCAGAGCTTAATGAAATCAACAACAAATGTTTATTGACTCATACTCATACCATGAAAACTATGGAAATGTTAGTGCCATGATAAATAAAAAACAAAAGGTTCATCAAGAGCAATTGAATAGTAGTAGGGAGCTCGGTGAGGAAGGTCATCCAGAAAGAGAGAACCCCAAAAACTGTAAGGGAGTTAGTACCTAAGTCAAATGGTGAGGCACTGATAAAAAAACTACAAGTTCTTCTCTACATTGTGCTCACAGAGATACTCTCCGAGAATATGTTATTAATTAGGAGGCAATCACCCTTCTCTGTTTTTCAGAATTGGATGCGTAATTTGCAAATTGTTTGCTAATTCGGAAAATGCAAATTTGATTAGACTGTTTCGGTGCAACAAAGAGCATTGATCTTTGGACGATCTGAATCACCTAACATATTTTTGTTTTTTATGATACAAAAGGAGTATTTGATCCTCACAAGATGATAGTGCCTATCTATAGAGTTGCATGGGAATGGCCTTACAACGATGCAATTAACATACATAAATTTCCATCTCCATTATGAAGATATTTCGGGTTGCAGCAGATTATTTGCTGCAACATTATGCAATATGAGTATGTGTGGATGGGCGAGGAAGACGACCATGCTTCTGACAAAAGAGTTCATGAACATATCAATTTTTGAAGCACTATACCAAGTTGAGATAAAGAGAAACAAAAATTTATGAAGTATAGTTGCAGAAGTAAGCAAGTGCAATCTGAAAGAGAAGGCCTCAGTGTTAAAACATTAACCAAGGTATGGTCACGCATGTAAAACATGAATAATTTGTTCTAAAAATGTTTCTTTTGTGAGTAAGGGAAAATTCTGCATAAAGCAGGATGAATGAATTCACTAATTGTTTAATTATATATATAAAATTAGAATTGTTTAGGTACGTGCAACATAAATGTGAAAACTCTTTTGGTAAGACTTGGAAATCTTACATGGAAAAAGTAGTTTTTATGAGATTAAGAAAATAACTACTCATTTGGAATTGTGTAGCAGAGTTAAATCCTTATGTATACTGATGTCTGTTTACATGAGCATAGGCAATTTTCTACCTATAATTATAGGTTATTTTGTTGGGTTGATTTTTCATGTAATTATCCAAACTAGTTATCCTTAAGCATGTGGAGATTGTGGGTTTGGAAATAGAGGTAAAATACATATATATGCATGCTAGCAACTAGATGTACATAAAAGGAAACTTGGGTAGAATTGGTATTATGTTTTAAATGATAGCTATGTAGATGCATAGCTAAATAAAATCTCACCTAACACCTGAAAGGAGGATTATATGATGGAGTAAGTCCATGGTTGCATCATTATTTTATTATTGTGTATTACTGCATATACCCATGTATTGTCATGTATTTTTTTGTAGCTTGTCACCATAGTTTGGTTAATTATTCATTAAACTAAACATGTTGAAAGAGAATCATATCTAATATCCATCCATAGTAATGAGTCATATGAATCTTCCATGTAAGTACTTCCTATTGAATTCTCGTATTGATTTTGGATTTGTTAGTCAACCTTATGGTCTCCTACATGGTGAAAGAAACTAAAATCCATTTGTCAACAATAATAAAGATGTTGGTTACCCAAATGCTATTAATGGGGATTAGGTTTTGTACAAGGAAAGAATGAGATTGACCTAATGATTATATTGGTAAGCCAGTTTGGAGTTTTTGTTTTGTTGTGATAGACTATATGTTTTGTTGCTTAGATGTTGGAGATAGTTGTGTTGAGAAAGGATTTATCATTTGTGAATTGTAGAATCAATGTTATGCTACTAAGCAATGCATATAAATATGCATAGAAAGTTGATAGAATTGTGAACTATGGATCCATGACTAGGATGGAAGCCTAATGAAGGAAGAACCATACAACTAGAATTCCTATGATTAGGATAAATATATGCGATGAATATATATTGCTATGTGAAATAATATGTTATGACATTGCAGGCATATTGATGTGGAAAATATGCTAACAGATGTGTTATATGAAAAGAAAATGCAAGAAGCAGGTATTTAACAAATAACACAAAGGATTGAAAGAATGAAAGCATAGAACAAGCATCCTTTAGATAAAATAAATGAAAAGAAATAACTTATTTAATAAATTAAGCAATATATTATGACATTTATCACAGTTAAAATTTTGCATCTATAAATTCTCACAAATGGTTTTAAAAAAATGTTACAAGTAACTATGAAATGAGAGCACTCATTGAGACTGATGTAGCTATGGAGGGAGGTGTTCTGGAAGCACTCCTTGTGAGTGATTCACATCGCAAAAATTGCATCAGATGGCAAAGCCATGAGAGCTGTTAATTCATAAACCAACTACTTGGGAACAATGACATGATGCAGTAATACACCAAGGACAGTGTAAAATTTAAGGGGGAAAGTGTGTAACACCGCTCCCTTGTGTGCTAAATTATTGTAAACCTAAGCTGAGTTAAAGTTGGGTGTGATATCCTCCCTCGTATGTTAAAATGTTGTAAACCTAAGCTGAGGAAAGCTATGTGTGATACTCTCCTTTGTGGGTTAAATTATTCTAAACCTAAGCTGAGGAAAACTAGGTGATATGTAATATGAAAGGAAAATGTGTTATTAAATAAATTAATAAAATAAATCACTTGGAGGTGGAGCACCAAGAGAGAGGAGATTCTTTCCAAATCCCATGAGGAATGGGAGAGAGATGAATCTTTCATGATAAAGCTTCTAGATGCGATTCTAGATAAGCTTGGATGGATTGGAGATCCATCAAATGGATGGGAGATAAATATCCATCGGACATAAAGGATTTGTGGGAGATAAAGGTAAGATTTTATGAGGAAAATCCTGATGGGAGATAGAGACGATATTTTCCAAAAACTACGTAGGAAAATGGAAAAATCCATAGAAAAGAGACGCCACTAATGGTAACTAAATCATGAAGGAAGGTATTAAATACCCAGTGCATTGATCAATTGGGGATAATTGATCCTTGGAATGTTATTTGGCTCGAGGTGAATCAGAGGTGATTCATGGTTGGGTGGTGGTGTTCCTCTCTCCAAGTGATGTTATAGTTGGGATCATGTGCCTAGATAGTTCTGTATGTTGGTTTTTTGCCATCTGTGTCATACACTTAGTTGTTTACAAATAGATTTACTAATGGTTCATTTTGATTGAAGTTTATTTGCATGGAAAATAACGTATAATTATTCATGTCCTTTTTATATTATTAAATGGCTATTTCATATGTGTATATGTGGGATTCAACTGTAAGCCAGAGAATAACTAGTAAAGTAACCGTGCATAAGTTTACTTATCTATGTTATGCTTTTAGAAGATAGCGGATTTATGATCAATTCAATATATGACCTTGTGTGTAGTGAAGGTGCTAGTAATAATTAATTATGTGACCATCTGATATTAAGGTGGATACTTAGAATATGAACTTTATCATCGGTAGTTTAAATGAATATCTTACGCGTCAAAATTAGATATTATTTAAGTTAATGAATTCTAAGAGATAAGCTAGTATGTGCATGGAATGATTGGTATCCACTCTGGAACTGATGCAATTCGCCACAGAAATTGCTCGATGATAATTGTACATGTATGTTAAATGTGAGCTTCATTATCCATATTACTATAGTTGGGTAGTATATATGTGATTAAGTAGACTCCTAGGTAATAATGTAGTTAATCATGTAAAATAATGGTTCTAGTTATTTATGCCATTAATGTCATCATATGTTATCTATAGTAGTTAGCCTAGTTAGTTATGGAAAAAAGTTTGAATTTATGAGGTATGGCCATGATTGTGCAGTAGATTCCAATTACCACCGTTAACGATAGGTAGTTTAATCAAGGAATTTCTATAAGTGCATAATATGGTTAGTTCGCCTTCATCTACTGACTCCTGGTCATTAGATCTTGACACAAAAGCTTGACAAATGGGCTTTAAAGAACCAACCCAAAATCACTCTATAGTTAAATTGATTGTGATTAGGGAGTCGGTTATATAATTACAAATGGGATAACCATTGTATGTATTGCATATTCACTATGAAATGGAGAGAAAGTTTTACATATAGGAAGTCTAGGAGCTATAATTCTAGGGTGGGACAAGGAATTTTGTTAGATGAAACATTTTTAGTAAAATATTATTTAAATGTCTAGATCAAAATTTATACAACAAAATATAACTTCAATTATTTCTTTGGTAAAATGGAATCTTCAAGTACTAAGACCATGGTTAATTTCTTTAATCCTCAATAAGGAGGTGTTGATGCCTCGAAAATCGCTGCAACAACATTGGGGGATAACCACCCAATCTAGAACTTAGTACAGCTCCTTTTCTGTTTAGGATGGTGGCTTCGACTGGATATAACGGGACCTGTTTCCCAATAATGAATAAAAGGGGTGGATGAGTAATGAGTTGTCTGTTTTAATGATATGTGGATAGCTTATTCTATCAACAAAAATATGAAAACTAATACTAATCCCGGGAACAATTATTCATTTGAAATGCAACGTTTAATAATCCTTGTCTATTGATAGGCATGTAGATGACTCTGTGAAATAAACATAGATATTCATTCAAATATTACTTCATTTAAATAGTTAAACAAAGCGATTAACATAAGATTACTGCATTTACCATTTATATCATCGATACATATATGATTGAAAGAAAAGCATGTTATAAACAACCAATAGTGGGATGCATAAAGAATGTTGTTAAAACACATATATATAAGTGATAATAGCAAAGAGCGATCAAATGACAATTCATATAACGAGAATGAGTACAAACATAGATAATAGTATCATATGAGCTGCTTAATCAATCCCAATATCAATCGCTACTTGAAATTATTCCTTCAACGCAGAAATGCTTTCAAACAAAGACAGTAGTGCACATTTGTATAAAAACTTTCCTTATCAAAATTGGAATGATTGGTCCAGTTTCATAAAAGAATATCCCTGAAGTACAATAGTGCAACTCCAGGGTTTAAGTCATATACAAAACTTTACGACCCCTTCTAAATGCATGAAAGGGTCTATAAATACTACTAAGCTAAAAAAAATATCTATGAAACAAAATCCTACTAAATTGGCATCAATTAATACTATCTATCTTCTTGGGGGCGATCTGGCAGGCGGCGATGTGAATCATGGCTCAGGCTATTTGCCTTTAAACCTGAGCTGGCTTATCGCAAGCATTTCCTCCACTTCGGGTGGTCTGTTGAGGGGCAAGCTGAGTTGGGTAGCGAAGGTGGCATCCTGAATATCGGGTATGATATACCCGATAGCATCTGTGAGGCATTTGAGGGCAGCTCTCTGGCTGTGCGGCTTCACTAAGAAGAACCAATAGGCATCCCATGTCAAACTGTTGATTCCCGCAACTAACCTTCCATTTTTCTCCAGCTCTGGGAGCATGAATGCTCCAACATCTTTGTTGTTGTCAATTGGCCCGGAGTACATTGAGAAATCATGTTAGACAGGTAAAGATTATTATTTACCAATTCAACCAAATTACTAGTGGTTGCCTTGCATCTTAAAATTGCTCTTTCTGCCTTCACTAACTGAGATTGCCATTCTGTGAACAATATTTCTTTGTGTGATTCCAGAACCCTTGGTAGATTAGCTGCCTGTCCCTGATCAGAATCTTTCCATTCCAGAAAATTTGTCAATGTTTCTTCGGGTTGATCCAAATCTTTCCTTGCCTTTTCTACTTTTTCACTTATGGATGCCACTAAGTCGCACAATGGTTCTGCCTGGGTGATTTTCTGACACAAAAGCTTCATTTGATTTATCAATGCTTTGTTTAATTGAAATGCCTCTGCTTTAAACTCATCTACCTATGGGGGCTTTTTCATTTGCTCAAGTTGAGCTGATAATTGAGTGATCTGCTCATCTTTGGATTTTAGCATTTCCTCAGTTGATGTTTTTAGTTGCGCCAATGCTGCCGATGGCTCCTTTTGCTTTTAGATTTCGCTATCGTCAATTCTTTGTTTTTCTTCCTGTAATTGCTTAGTCAGCTGATTGTTTATTTGTTGTTGTGCTAGCAATTGCTATTATGCCTGCTTTGCCTTCTGCTGCGCTTCCGATAATCATGCATGTAGCGAAAAGATGTCTTGATCTTTTTTCTTTAGTAAATTTCTTTAATAAGTCATCGGAGGGGTCAAATTCTTCTTTCCATACCACATTGCCCGTTATTGTTAGTTCTAGGAATAAAGAAGGTTGATCAGTCCTTCTCCTCTTCCTCTGTCGTTTCACTACAACTTTATGCTTAGGGCTATAGAAGATATCCAAGGGAGGAATCTCTTCTATCTACAAAATGATTTCGCCTGATGGATCCTTTGGAATTATTTCCACTTTCTTTAATTTGGGTGGGTCGTTGGTTTCACCCGAAACCTGCTTTGATGTCGATTCCTGTGCGTTGCCCTCTTTTGAAATCTCGTCATCTTTAGAGCATTCTAGATTGTCAATGATCAAATTAAATTGATGCCATTCCTGGAGCAATTTCGGATCAATCCGTGTATCTTCATTTACTTTTGAACTGCTCTGTTCTTGCGTTTTCGCCTGGGTCTCTTCCTGTCTCTCCAAGTTCCCCTGGGTTTCTTCTTGTCCCTGGTTGTGCACTTCCTCCTGCCGCATTGATGTAATAGGAGGTTCTTTATCACGTCGTTGCTCAGGCTCGCTTGATTCTATTGTTGGAGTAGTCACTAACAGGTCTAGAGGTAGAGTTTGCAACCTCTGCTCTCTAAGGCTGTTAAATTCGACCAGCCCCTCATCGTTGTATTCAAGTATAGCGAGTGATTAAACTTGATATAGCGACTCGGCCGATGTGAACAAGTCTTCAAATCTGTCTTCTTTATTCTCGAACTTGGCCAATTTGGCCTGGTTGAGTGCATTGTAGGTGAATTTGTTCGGATCGAATCGCCTGCTCGGTAGAGTTGCCAGGGTTAGTGAATTTATTTTCTCAGCTTCTTTCTCTGCATGTTTGAGATCATGCAGAGTGTAGATACCAATTCACAAAGGAAAAGAGGGCCAGACGTGCTTCTTTTCTTTCTTTAGATTTTGTGTAACCCCATCACCGTTGATCTGATAGGCTATTTCTTTGGCCAGTAGTTTATCAGGGATGTATAGAGGAAGAACGTGGGGCTTGGATTGACTGCCAAAAAATCTGATATAGGTGAACTTTTCCTCCCCAAACCAACTCACTATAGAAGTTAAATCCACCCCTGCTTGGTAGGAAATCTTAGGGGCAGGCTTATTGAAAATGGAATAATGAATAGGCAACATGAAACCATTGCAGATTTGATAGAAATGGTGTTTGTAGTTGGTCTTCCACAAATTTTGATGGTATATGTGTACAGGTGCGGGGTCTTGCGACGTCTACCTCCATCCGACCACAGGAAATTCAGAATTAAAACACAAAACATCTAATACATAGGCACTGTAGTAAAATGGGGGAATGAACCTCTCAGTGATGCGAGAGTTGAATCTAAAATTAAGAATCGCAATTGCTAACTTATCGGATAGTATATCCGCCCAATCCATTATTTCGCAACTACATGCTGCCTCCATTAAGGGGACCATTTCTATGGTAAAATTGGCGGAATCATGTAATCCCCATAGTCTGCACATCATAATCCCAGCATAGCAATAAGGAGAGCATAGAGAATCGACTGAGTACTTACCCTAAGATTCGTGCTTGTGTTTTGCTGGATTTTGTCTCCAACCTCAAATTGGATCGGACTCAGTCTCATTTTCAGCTCAGAATTTCTCCAAGAATGTTGTGTTATACTTCTTCTCTGCCTCTGGAGAATGATACATTTGCCTTAGATCATCGGCTCGAAAAGAACCAAAGGTTCTCCCATCTATGGTGCATAAAGTTATGTCGGTAATTGGGATTTCTTGAATCGCCCATCTTACCACATCTGTATATGGGAGGATTTTCTCTCGGGCCGCTATTCGATGAAGAAAATAATTGGCTAAATCACTCAGATTAGCCTCAGATTTGCTGGTGTTGTCGGCAAAAACTTGTATTGTTGCACCCTCGGGTCTTCGGCTTCGATCATATTATATGTGCCTTGCCAAGTAGCTCTGGTAAGTCCCAGGCATGTAGTGTATGATATGAGCCCTTTCTTTTTATTGCCTAGATCAACAACAGGTTGCCCTGTGGCCCACAAAGCGGAAGCCATTGTGGTCTTTTTGGACTTCTTCTCCATTCTGCTCAAATCTATTTCTATGGGAGAATTCTACACAATGACGATGATGGGCGTAATACAGGAAATAATAACATGAATCGAATAGACTGAGATATATATATATTGAAAAATTCATGGGGAAGAATTGATTTAAGGTGGCCTCGAATAAAATCTGTAAACAGATGGCAGGCTTACTGTTTCATTAAATGGCCGCTAAGGCCTGTCAATCTTATCAATACCAGTCAATTAGATTAATGGCCGAATGATTTATTTGAAGCGTGCCTTGGGCGTTTTGGAGGTTGAGCGCAGATGAGTGGCTTTTCGAAAGATAATGCCTTAAATACGAATAAATCCTATTAAACTGCTTTTAAGATTTTCTTTGAAAACTGCGCTTTTTCCTTTATCGCAATCGGGCATCGGGGAAAATCATAAATCATTGTTTTGGTTCCATTTGGTGTCCCCGATCACCGATAGTGATATCGCATCGCGTCGAGAGTAGTGAGTGGGGCGGTTAAGAAGGCATGCATAGTCGATCGTCGATTGCCGATAGCGATATCGCATCGCATCGGGGCAAGAGGGAGCTTAATTGCTTTAAATCATTATCGCCGATTGCCGATTGCATCGCATCGGAGCAAGGGGACTTTTAATGCGTTAATTCATTTATTGCCAATATCCGATAGCAATTTCGCATCGAAGTAAACCAATATATCCTCAAGTTGTGGTCCTTTTTTCATTGCGATATGCGATCTTACGATCGCTTTATCGCAATGACAAAAGATTAATCATTTATGCTAAGACTTTTAATTGGTTTATTGAGAAGGATTTTTGGGTAATGTTTTATTTTATCTCTTCGGGCCTTTTTTAATAGAACTAAGTTGATACCAATTAAAACAAAAATTAAAAAGGGACCCATTTCATATTATGGTTTTGGGATAATATTGATATGAAATGGGGGGTTGTTGTAGGGCACAACAATTGGCGATTCAGTGGAAGAAACAGTTATTTCTGAAAAGTATAGAAATACTTAAACTTTTTCAAAATAGAAATTTTATCAAAAGGGAAAATTCTAATATAACTAGGTATAGTTGCATTCCAAACAAAATAAAACTTTCTCTGCTAATTCCGTCTTTTGTTAAAATTATATACATTCTAGATTTTAAATTGGCCTCTATTGGTCTATATTGATAAAACAGAAAACCTTTCCAAATCAGCTATTAAAATTAACTCCTTTGTCATAGGTAGAGCCTCTACTGCCAGCAAACGTCCATAGTTTCGGTAGGGATACCTTTTAACCATATCATTGTCTATTGTCCCATTCACCTTAGAGCATGATTAACATAATGAATTCAAAATAT
>APFE030461726.1:43930-54923 GCA_000404065.3 Pinus taeda | reverse complement strand
GAATTGGTCTATGAATTCAATAATAGCTTCAGAATTTGTTGTCTTTAAAGGAATCACTTCAACCCACTTGGTAAAGTAGTCAGTAGCGATAAGGATATACTTATGTTGTTTGGAAGAATGTGGGGTAATTTCCCTAATGATGTCCAATCCCCATTGCTCAAATGGTTGTTCAATGTTGACCGGTTGCAAAGGGAAGGCTGATTTCCTTTGTCTTCCACTAGAAGTTTGGCAATTTCGGCATTTCCTTACATATTAATGAGCATCTCTAAACAGAGTGGGCCAATAGTATCCAGCATGGATGACTTTGTGAGCTGTTGTATCAGCTCCAAAGTGGCCTCCTGCTGGTCCATCATATAATTCCTGCAAAACCTTTTGTGCTTCAGGTTTTTCAAGGCATCTCAATAAAACTGAATCATAATTTTGCCTAAAAAGCACATCATCAATAATGGTAAAAAAAAAATTCTTTCAATCTTATGGCCCTTTTGCTTTTGTAAGACAGGTTGGGAGGTGCATATCCATTTTTCAAATAAAATATTAAATCAGCATATTGTGATTCAGAGTCAACGATACTTATCTGGTTGATTGCTTCAAATTGATCTGTATCACTTGATTCTAGAATGTTGGATGCTCCTGCCAACAACCTGCAAAAACCTTGGCCTCTAACAATTTTTGCTGGCTTGATCTCTAGGTCATATTTTTGAAGTGTTGTTACGCAGTTTGCCCTTTTTTCTCCCAATTCTCTTTGGATTAATAGTTGCCTTACTGAAGAGAAAGGAACTATAACTTTTGTATGGAATTTTAAAAGGAAGGGTCTGTAATGTTTAACGGCTTTATATACAGCAAAGGCTTGTTTTTCTACTTCGGAGTAGTTTAGTTCAGCACCCTAAAGATTTAAACTATAAAACGAAATGGGTGCTTCCAAATTGTGATTGTTGATCTGTGTGAGTACCGTAGCATAAGAGAAATCAGATGCGATGGTATATAATGTAAAATGATTAGAAAAATTTGGAGTATTTAGAGCGGGGGTGTTGATTATTGATTGTTTGATTAATTCAAATGCCTCCTTTTCTGCCGATCCCCATTTAAAGACTAAATTTTTCTTAATCTTAGTTTGAAGTGGCAAAATTATTTGAGAAAAGTCTGGAACAAATCCCTTAACAAAATTGATTTGGCCTAAAAATGACTGCATGGATTTCTTATTGTGAGGAAAAGGGATTTCAGAGATTTCTTTAATCCTATCCAGATCAATATAAATGCCATCTTTAGAAACAATAAATCCTAAGAGCTTGTCTTGATCAAGAGCGAAAAAGGATTTCTTAGGGTTAAGAGAAATACCATATTTCTTACAACGTTGAAAGATTTTATTTAAATCATGCAAGTGATTGGATCTCTCTTTAGAAAATACAGTAATATCATCTAAGTAGACGACTATTGTTCTGTTAATTAACCCTTTGAAAGCGATATCCATTGCTCTTTGAAAAGTGGCTCCTGCATTAATAAGTCCGAAAGGCATTTTCTGATATGTATGCGTTCCCCATTTTGTTCTGAATTTGGTTTTGAATCGGTCATTAGGATGGACCAAAATTTGATTATATCCTGAAAAATCGTCCAAAAAGGACATTAACTCTGAGCCTGCCACTGAATGGAGTATCTACTCCATAGTGGGTAATGGGAAGTTATCTTTTAAACTCGCCTTATTTAAATTTCTGAAATCAATACAAATTCTTATGTTGCCATTTTTCTTCCTGACTGGTCCATATTGGAGACCTAGTTTGAGTGCCGAACGGGAAAAATAATCTTAGCTTTCAAGAGTTTATTGAGTTCCGATTTTATTTGCCCCTCTAAGTTTGGATGTATTTTTCTCAATTTTTGTTGAACTGGTTTCTGTTCGGGAAGCATCGGGATAGTGTGCTGGATAATGGATGTATCATACGTTTTTAGATCGTCATATTTCCAAGCAAAAACGTGTTTATTTTTGCATAACAGTCTAATGAATGCTTCCTTTTCCTCCATGGAAAGTCCTAATCCTAAATTAATGTTTTGCGGATTTTGTTCAGTGTCAAGATTTATCAATTCAAACCTTAAGGTAGAGCTCTGGATCTTCGTGTTGGACACAGGTTTAAATCTATCTTTAATATCGTAAAGATCCTCAAGCTTCACCGCAGGCTTTGGAATTGAGTTTTCTTCCTGTTTATCTCGCATTTGAATATTGTGCTCGTCTTCCTCAATGATTTGATTATCATAGGATTTTTCGGAGGTTAAAAACTGTAAAATGTCTTCATCGTGGTTGAATACTCTCCAATTAGTTACATTGTCAGGAATTGATGGCCTAAAAACCAATTCTACTGAAAATCTATCTGGGTTATAGTCTTTGGAAGAGAGTAGCTTGGAAGTGACATTGGCTAGCAATTCGGCTGCCGAATTTTGAGACCCGGGAATGGAAGAAATATTGAATGCTAAAAAATGGGAAGTGAGCTCTTGTACTAGCGATTCATAATGTTTGAGATGGTTTGAAAGACAATGAATTGTATTCCTTACTTGTTTAACAATAATCTCAGAATCTCCAAAGACCTTCAAGTATTGGACTTTGAGGCCGATTGCTTTATATAGTCCTTGGACTAATGCTTCGTACTCAGCTGTGTTATTGGTGCATTCATACTCTAGCCTATAGGACAACATTGTTTTTTCTCCTTGAGGGCTAACCAAAATACATCCTGCTCCCGATCCTTCACTAGACTTGGATCCATCAAAATATAAAGACCAAAATAAAGTATTATCTACAATCTTACTTACAAAATTCTCAGTAACATTAACACATTTAGGCCTGTCGGTCTGTGGAATATTTTCAATTTGCGATGCAAAATTGTTAACCGAGAAAGGAGATGGCTGGGCAATATAATTACTGAAAAATGACTAAGAAGAATAATTCCCTAAGATATTGTTGTTGAACGCAATTGGTTGATTTTCTTGTTCAAATTCTGTAACAGTGTGGGTCATGTGTTTCTCTCGATCGATCTTTATTTGATTGTGGTTGCCCTTATAGGGGAGCCACATGTGGGACCAATCGGTGGAGATATACCCATGGAGCTTTTCTGACCAATCCCTACTTAAAATCAACCCATAGAATTCAGGTATATCGGTGACTAGGATATCAATCCTTTGGACTATTCGTGGATCCGCCGATAACCTGATTGTAACAGAGTTTATTTCTCCTAAAACTTGAACTTTAGTTCTATCTAACTGCACAATGTAAATAGAAGATTTATGGGGTTCTATATTCAGTTTAGAACAAACTGAAGCAGGCATTATATTAGATGATGCCCCAGAATCAATTAAGTAGTTATGTATATTTCGATTGTAAATTTCACATGTTAAGAGGAAAGGAGGATTATGAGAATTTGATCTATCTCCAATCAGAACTGTATCAGTTGCCTCAACTCTACCAGAAGGTAGTTGTCCTGAGTTGCTTGCAACTTTAGTACTGGGAAGAGGTGAAGAAGGAACTGCATTAAGTTCTTTGAGAAGTAATTTTTGTCGATGCTACAATTTACTAAGCTCAAACATGGTGATGTTTGCCTTAGTTTTCTTCATGTCATCAACAATATTATAGTCCATCGAATCAGATACTATCAATGTCTTAGATGACGAAGGTATATTGGAAGAGGACAGCTGATTCTGAGATACTGTCGCAGCTGGCTTCCTTGGGGGTACCTTTTCCTCTACAGTATTGGTACCAGCACTCCTTTTCTTTGAATTGGCTTGAACAAGTTCGAGAGTAGCTTTACTCCTTGTAGTGAAGGGAAAGGCTTCTTGCTCAGCGTCAGTATCGGAGTTAGGGAGTATAAAGTCCCACATCCCGTGGCATTCAACAATTTCCTCTTCTTCTTCTTCGGATGGTGTAATTGTTTCTTCTTCCTCTTCTTCCTCAGGATCCGAATCTACGTAAGATATGACATTTGGAGGCTTGGACTCAGTTTTTTTGAAATTCCTATATGGTTTCTTTGTTGATGACTCTGATACTTGTTTCTTAATCTCAACCATTTCGTTTGACATGGTTTTAAGGAATTTTTGAAGGCCTTCCATGTCATATGGATCCTTAGTGATCTTTTTCTTTGAATCATCCTTAAAGGACACTTTTTTGGATTTTCATTCTTCCAGGGTAGTTTTCTTTTCGAAGGCGATTACACTTTTTTCAACGGCAAGGGCTTTCTTCATGTTTTTGGCAAATGTAGGCTGTTTAGCCCTATCAACAAAAATGGCTATGTTTGAGGGTAAGGCAGTGATATACCACTCGCTTCTAACTTGTTCGCTTGGCTTATCATCGGTGGGGATTTTGTTCAAGAGTTTGTTAAATCGGGAGTTAAACTCCTTAATGGGTTCGCTTGACTCGGTCCTTAAATTGGAAAGGTCATGGACGAGTGTAGCCAAGGATCTATCATCGCCGTATTTGGTAAGGAATTGTTCCTGGAAGATATTCCAACTGGTGATGGATCCGGAGGGCAAGGAAAAAATACTAAGACCCTCCTGATCCTTGTAGTGTATAGGGAAACAATCTAACTACCACATCTTCTTCAGTCACTCCCTTCAAATTGACTGACAACATAAAATTATTTATGTGTTCTTCTGCTGACGTTCCAGCATCTGGATTGAACTTTGGTAGCCATTTTTCGGGATAATCGGGTATCGGATGTAAAGGTGTAGGCATGGTGACTACACCAGGACATCTCCATGGTCTTTGAGCCATTTTAGGAGTACCAACGATTGCCTGTGGTGTTCCAGGTGCTTGAGGGGGAGGTGGAAGTGAAGACTGAAAAGATTGTGATGTTTGAGATGAAGTCCCTTGGTGAATAACAATATGTAGGGGTGAAGTGGGTGTTTGACTCCGCACAGGTGATGATGAAATGGAAGATGATGGAGAAAAGGTTTCACTACCAAAACCTTCAGCGGTCTTTTTAATCCTTTTCCTTTCGAGCAAAGGAAACTTGGGTGGTTCAATACCTAGTTTTTTGCTTTGAAGTCTGGTAAGGTGAGGAGGTAAGTGGAATTGCGAAGTCTGACTGCCTTGTGATACTTCAGATCTAGGAGGTGAAATCGAGAAGCCTTGAAGTTTCTAGATGATGGATTGAACTTTCAGGGGACTCGGCTTAAGTGTTCTGAAGTATGATGTAATTGAGCAGTAGTGGTTGATTCTTCCTCGTCTCGTCTGGATACTGGTGATTCACGATGCGAACGAAAGGTCCGAGGAGAGGTGGAGGGTCAGTTACTCTTTGAATAGTTTGTAGGTTTTAGCTTACTCGCCATTCATAGTGGATGACACTCCTTCTAGCGCCAGAAATGTTGATGCCTCGAAAATCGCTGCAACAACATTGGGGGATAACCAACCTGTCCGGACCTTAGTATAGCTCCTTTTCCATTTGGGATCGTGGCTCCGACTGGATATAATGGGACCAGTTTCCCAATAATGAATAAAAGGGGTGGATGAGTGATGAATTGTCTGTTCTAATGATAGGCGGATAACTTATTCTATCAACAAAAATATGAAAACTAATACTAATCCCAGGAACAACTATTCATTTGAAACACAGTGTTTAATAATCCTTTTCTATTGACGGGCATGTAGATGACTCTGTAAAATAAACATAGATTTTCATTCAAATATTACTTCATTTAAATAGTTAAACAAAGCGATTAACACAAGATTACTGCATTTACCATTTATATCATTGATACATATATGATTGAAAGAAAATCATGCTATAAACAGCCAATAGTGGGATGCATAAAGGATGCTGTTAAAACACATATATATAAGCGATAATAGCAAAGAGCGATCAAATGACAATTCATATAATGAGAACGAGTACAGACATAGATAATAGTACCATATGAGCTGCTTAATCAATCCCAATATCAATCGCTACTTGAAATTCTTCCTTCAATGTAGAAATTCTTTCAAACAAATACAGTAGTGCACATTTGTATAAAAATTTTCCTTATCAAAATCGGAATGATTGGTCTAGTTTCATAAAAGAATATCCTTGAAGTACAATAGTGCAACTTCAGGGTTTAAGTCATATACAAAACTTTACGACCCCTTCTAAATGCACTAAAGGGTCTATAAATACGACTAAGCTAAAAAAAATATCTATGAAACAAAATCCTACTAAATCGGCATCAATTAATACTATCTATCTTCCTGGGGGTGATCTGGCAGTCGGCGATGTGAATCATGGCTCAGGTTGTTTGCCTTTAAACTTGAGCTGGCTTATCGCAAGCGTTGGCTCCACTTTGGGTGGTTTGTTGAGGCGCAAGCTGAGTTGGGTAGCGAAGGTGCCATCCTGAATATCGGGTATGATATACCCGATAGCATTTGTGAGGCATTTGAGGGCGGCTCTCTGGCTGTGTGGCTTCACTAAGAAGAACCAATAGGCATCCCATGTCAAACTGTTGATTCCCGCAATTAACCTTCCATTTTTCTCCAGCTCTGGGTAGCATGAATGCTCCAACATCTTTGTTGTTGGTAATTGGCCTGGAGTACATTGAGAAATCATGTTAGACAAGTAAAGAGTATTATTTACCAATTCAACCAAATTACTAGTGGTTGCCTTGCATCTTAAAATCGCTCTTTCTGCCTTCATTAACTGAGATTGCCATTCTGTGATCAATATTTCTTTGTGTGATTCCAGAATCCTTGGTAGGTTAGCTTCCTGTCCCTGATCAGAATCTTTCCATTCCAGAAAATTTGTTAATGTTTCTTCGGCTTGATCCAAATCTGTCCTTGCCTTTTCTACTTTTTCGCTTATGGATGCCACTAAGTCATACAATGGTTTTGCTTGGGTGATTTTCTGACACAAAAGATTCATTTGATTTATCAATGCTTTGTTTAATTGAAATGCCTCTGCTTTAAACTCATCTACCTGCGGGATATTTTTCGTTTGCTCAAGTTGAGTTGATAATTGAGTGATCTACTCATCTTTGGATTTTAGCATTTCCTCAGTTGATGTTTTTAGCTACGCGAATGCTGTCGATAGATCCTTTTGCTTTTGGATTGCACTATCGTCAATTCTCTGTTTTTCTTCCTGCAATTGCTTAGTCAGCTGATTGTTTATTTGTTGTTGTGCTAGCAATTGTTGTTTTGCCTTCTCTGCCTTCTACTGCGCTTCCGATAACTGTGCCTGTAGCGAAAATATGTCTTGATCTTTTTTCTTTAATAAACTACTTACCTCCAATGCTTTATCTATTGTCGTTGCCGAATAAGCTCCAGCATATTGCGATAGCTTTGTCAAGTCATCGGAGGGGTCAAATTCTTCTTCCCATACCACATTGCCCGTTATTGTTAGTTCTGGGAATAAAGAAGGTTGATCAGTCCTTCTCCTCTTCCTCTGTTGTTTCACTACAGCTTTATTCTTAGGGCTATAGAATACATCTAAGGGAGGAATCTCTTCTATCTGCAAAATGATTTCACGCGATGGATCCTTTGGAATTATTTCCGCTTTCTTTAATTTAGGTGGGTCGTTGGTTTCACCCGAAACCTGCTTTGATGTCGCTTCCTTTGTGTTGCCCTCTTTTGAAATCTCGTCATCTTTAGAGCATTCTATATTTCCGATGATCGAATTAAATTAATGCCATTCCTGGAGCAATTTCGGATCAATCTGTGTATCTTCATTTACTTTTGAACTGCTCTGTTCTTGCATTTTCGCCTGGGTCTCTTCCTGTCTTTGCAAGTTCGCCTGGGTTTCTTCTTGTCTCTGGTCATGCACTTCCTCCTGCTGCTTTGATGTAATAGTAGGTTCTTTATCATGTCACTGCTCAGGCTCTCTTGATTCTATTGTTGGAGTAGTCGCTAACAAGTCTAGAGGCAGAGTTTGCAACCTCTGCTCTCTAAGTCTGTTAAATTCGACCAGCCCCTCATCGTTGTATTCAAGTATGGCGAGCGATTTAACTTGATATAGTGACTCGGCCGATGCGAACAATTCTTCAAATCTGTCTTCTTTATGCTTGATCTTGGCCAATTTGGCCTGGTCGAGTGCATTGTAGGCGACTTTGTTCGGATCGAATTGCTTACTCGGTAGAGTTGCCAGGGTCAGTGAATTTATTTTTCAGCTTCTTTCTCTGTATATTTGAGATCATGCATAGTGTAGATATCAATTCGCAAAGGAAAAGAGGGCCAGACGTGCTTCTTTGCTTTCTTCAGAGTTTTTGTAACGCCATCAGCGTTGATCTGATAGGCTATTTCTCTGGCCAGTAGTTTATCAGGGATGTATAGAGGAAGAACATGGGGCTTGGCTTGACTGCCAAAAACTCTGATATAGGTGAACTTTTCCTCCCCAAACCAACTCCCTATGGAAGTTAAATCCACCCGTGCTTGGTAGGAAATCTTAGGGCCAGGCTTATTGAAAATGGAATAATGAATAGGCAACATGAAACCGTTGCAGATTTGATACAAATGGTGTTTGTAGTTGGTCTTCCACAACTTTTGATGGTATATGTGGACAGGTGTGGGGTCTTGCGACGTCTACCTCCATTCGAGCACAGGAAATTCAGAATTAAAACAAAAAACATCTAATATATAGGCACTGTAGTAAAATGGGGGAATGAACCTCTCAGTGACGCGAGAGTTGAATCTAAAATTAAGAATCGTAGTAGCTAACTTATCGGATAGTATATCCGCCCAATCCATTATTTCGCCACTACATGCTACCTCCATTAAGGGGACCATTTCTATGGTAAAATTGGCAGAATCATGTAATCCCCATAGTCTGCACATCATAATCCCAGCATAGCAATAAGGAGAGCATAGAGAATCGACCGAGTTCTTACCTGAAGATTTGTGCTTGTGTTTTGCTGGATTTTGTCTCCAACCTCGAATTGGTTCAGACTCAGTCTCATTTTCAGCTCGAAATTTCTCCATGAATTACATGTTATGCTTCTTCTCTGCCTCCGGCAAATGATACATTTGCCTTAGATCCTCAGCTCAAAAAGAACCGAAAATTCTCCCATCTATGGTGCTAAAAGTTCTGTCGATAATTGGGATTTCCTGAATCGCCCATCTTACCACATCTGTATATGGGAGGATTTTCTCCCGAGCCACTATTCGATGAAGGAAATAATTGGCTAAATCACTCATATTAGCCTCGGATTTTCTGGTGCTGTCGGCAGAAACTTGTATTGCTGTCACCCTCGGGTCTTTGGCTTCGATCAGATTATATGTGCCTTGCCAAGTAGCTCTGGTAAGTCCCAGGCATGTAGTGTTTGATATGAGCCCTTTCTTTTTATTGCCTAGATAAACAACAGGTTTCCCTGTGGCCATCAAAGCGGAAGCCATTGTGGTCTTTTTGGACTTGTTCCCCATTCTGCTAAAATATGTTTCTGTGGGAGAATTCGGCACAGAGACGATGATGGGCGTAATATAGGAAATAATAACATGAATCGAATAGATTGAGATATATATATTGAAAAATTCATGGCAAACGATTGACTTAAGTTGGGCTCGAATAAAATCTGTAAACAAATCGTAGGCTTACTGTTTCATTAAATGGTTGTTAAGACCTGTCAATCTTATCAATACTAGTCAATTCGATTAATGGCCAAATGATTTATTTGAAGCATACCTTGGGCGTTTTGGCGGTTGAGCGCGGATGAGTGGCTTTTCGAAAGATAATGCCTTAAATACGAATAAATCGTATTAAACCGCTTTTAAGATTTTCTTTGAAAACTGCGCTTTTTCCTTTATCGAAATCGGGCATCGGGGAAAATCATAAATCATTGTTTTGGTTCCATTTGGAGTCCCCAATCGTCGATAGCAATATCGCATCACGTCGAGAGTAGCGAGTGGGGCGGTTAAGAAGGCGTGCATAGTCGATCATCGATTGTCGATAGTGATATCGCATCGCATCGGGACAAGAGGGAGCTTAATCGCTTTAAATCATTATCGCCGATTGCCGATCGCATCGCATCAGAGCAAGGGGGCTTTTAATGCGTTAATTCATTTATTGCTGATATCCGATAGCGATTTCGCATCGGAGTAAACCAATATATCCTCAAGTTGTGTTCCTTTTGTCATTGCGATATGCGATCTTGCGATCGCTTTATCGCAATGACAAAAGATTAATCATTTATGCTAAGACTTTTAATTGGTTTATTTAAAAGGATTTTTGGGTAATGTTTTATTTTATCTCTTCGGGCCTTTTTTAATGGAACTAAGTTGATACCAATTAAAACAAAAATTAAAAAGGGACCCATTTCATATTATGGTTTTGGGATAATATTGATATGAAATGGGGGGGTTCTTGTAGGGCACAATAGGAGGACACTCTTTTATTTTCATGTCATCGAGAATCATTTCATGAGGTACCATAGTATGGAGGGATATGAACAGTTGTGGTACCTATTGTAGGCAATCCAGGTTAGTTAGAATGTGGAGGTTTAAAGGTTATATATTGGTTATTGCGGGGGTTATACTAGACTGGTTGTATGAAAAATTTGGGTTCCATCCATGACCCCCAAGATCCACTGCTTATATGGAAAAAATGACCACACCATTGTAATCATTACAAAATTTTGGTTAAAATTAGTATAATCTTTGCCACATTTTTCAACCCGCAGTTCTTACTCCTTAGTAAATCTTTTAGATTCTTATCGACATCAAAAAAATGTTCTCTTGGAATATTCCAGATCAAGAAAAAATCTCAGAGTTGGATTATTCCTTCGTTAGGTTCCATCCTAGTCATGGATTCATTGCTCATGGTAAAGTTGGCTTGCTCACAACTCAGTGACCCTCACGCTCTCAGTTCTGTCACTCCATGTTCACAGCCTCTGCTTTGTCCTTGGCTGGTTTTTCTTGTGTTGAATTAATTATGGTTTAAATAATTATTGTTCAAATGATAATGATGATGATGATGATGATGATGATGATGGTTAACGTCCACTGAGACCAAATTGGTCTATCGGACCTACAATTTTCTTAATTTTTACTTGTCTGGCTCCTCGTCTT
>APFE030461726.1:0-42948 GCA_000404065.3 Pinus taeda | reverse complement strand
TCATGAATAGGCTTGATTTTTCCCAAAACCAAGGGCCAGAATCTAGAATACATTGTCTGCTTTCAGGATTTTCAAAATCTACTATAAAGAAACCTCTAGCACAGGGGTAGATATTAATTTCATCAGAAATGATAGGCTTCCATACCTCCGAGATCCAATTGTGGAGTGCTATCAGCCGTGGCCAAAAACCATTGAACCGGCAAATTAGGGCACTTTCGGAGAACTTCAAAGCTTCATCGAGTGAGTCCTAGACCACTTGGATAGTGGGAGCTGGAGCTTCACTCACGATATGGGCAGGAGATTGCCCTCCAGAGGCGGATGAGCCACTAGTTATTTTTGCGAAGCTCGGAGCCATATTTTACTTGCTCGTAGAACCCAGCCGCAGACAAATAAGACAGAAGATAAGATTAGATCTAGATCTGACCGCAGAAAAAACCTAGCTGTGAAATAAACTGTAAATGCGAGCAGGCCCCAGATCTATACCGCCGATCTGCACCAGATCTATACTGCAGATTCAATTCAATGCTGCAGATCTATACCGAAAGCTATAGCTAGTGTATGGTTGTGTGGTCTTTTTGGACTGGTGGGTTGGGATTCAAACCCCATCAACCTAATGTTTGTTTGTTTTTGCTTTATTTCATAAATAATAATATCCCCACATAAAAAAGATGCATTTGGTGTGAGTCATGTGTATCTCCTGCGAACATAAACACTTGGTGTGAAAACTGTCAAACATTTTAATAATCGTTTTCCATATGAACTCTATAGTTTATAAGTAACGATTTTTTTGGTTTAAGATATTACAAAACTATGGTTTAACCATATAACATCCTCCAAATAATTCATAATATCGCGTATGGTTTTTATGATATGATTAATTTAATGCTCATATGTGGCATAAGAAAATGGATCTGTTAATTTTACATGTTTATATTATTAACTATATTTTGATATTTTTATTTTTAAATAACCATACATGATTTTTTAAATATTTTATTTTTTATATGGGGAATTTTTAATGTATCTATATCTATATATCCAAACATGACATATTACCCACCAGATTCAACGCATGGTAAGAAAAGATGGTCAAAACACAAGCCAAGCACACGCGAGTTCCCTTCTCTAAATTAGCATATATAAATCTAATTATGGAAATGAAAAAGTTATTGATTTGTAATACTGATTCACCCCACCTCTCAATATTATTTCCAACAATTTAAGATACATATAACTTACACTAAATAAATAATGTCAATTAATAATGAGGAAAATTATCCTTCATCCTACTTTTTGTTTTTATCTTTTCTTTTTAAGTTCAATCTATATTCCTCAAGAAGGTTATACAAGGACTAACTATAGATCATAATTTTTTATTTCCATAAATTTTATGGTGGCACAACTCCTTATCAGAATTAAACTTGCCAGAATTGTGGTACCACTTTATTCCTCCTAAGGGAGTTTTATTGACAACCACCTCTCTTGAGTGAGAAATCACAGGATTCATTGCTTTTTATTTATCTCGATGGAATGTTTAATTATTCACTCTACACTTCTTGGCCTGCATTGGTATCATTTTCTATATATTTTGATTTTTGGTTTTCTATACTTTTTATCATCTTCATCAATTGGGAATGGTCACTTCATATCTTTTTCCATATTTTCATCTCTCCCTTTCAATCAACCCTTCCTCTTTGTTTCAAGAAGTCACTAGGCTATCTAAGATAATAATTCACTCTTATTTTTATGATGGGGGATTGCTAAGCTAACCTTCAATGTTACTGGCCCACTTGAATGCGACTCAATTTTTCTTTTGATTCGTAGGCTTGTCTAGCAAATCCTTCCTTTCGTTGCTTCATATGAGGGGATTTAGCAAAGGATGGAGGGTATACCATCTCTCTGGAGTCTTTTAATTTTTCACCAAGGTTGTCCTTGTGAGCCTTCTTCAAGATTCAAGGTCGTTCTGTCATTTTATTTTCCCTTCATATTTGTGGAAATTTCTCTTTTCCAATTATTGGAATTTTTTTTACTATTTTGGTTGCCTTCACTGGCTTACATCTAAACATTAAAGTTGTATGTATAGTTAGTGGGTCCAATTTGGGCCTCCTTTAGATTTTACATTCACAGAATCCAATGAATCAATACCTTCATATCATTACTTCACTAAAACCCCATATCTATCAAAACTCCAAGGACCACCTTGGAATACTAAATATTGATGTTTTTGCAGAAGCTAAAGACCAAAAGAAAATAACTTTTCAAATCATGATTCCAAATGGTTTGTGGGATGAATTTACAACCACATCCATGCCCCAAACACATGCAGAGTCCGCAAATATACTTTCTAAAAGAATAACATGACTCTATAACTCAACTATGTGAGTATGACCTTCCTATCTCCAACGACTCATACATACATCAATCTCCCAACCAAGTGGGGATATACAAAATTTGACTCATCTACCCGACCAAGTGGGGATATACCAAATGTTTATACATGACTGAAGTATAGCATTTATTACATCATCCTTCTCATGTATAGTTGGGATATAAATTACACGATATGACCAAAAGTACTCATTATAAGACTACGATAGACAAACATATATTATAACATCATGGACCTTTATATTACCTTTTCATTGAGTGATATACATGACATTTATAAAAAAGACCAAAGATCTAAATAGGACTATGATAGTCATCAACAACTATCATACATCATATATGATCTGCACTATAAGCATCTGTCAGCAACATCTAGACCAACAACCTTTATATGTCCATCATCAGTTCCCAAGATATGACAATGTAAATATCATCAACCTGTGACAAAGTATGTTGCATATAGGTATCAGCTCATCCTCTTGATCTCATCAAGATCAACTTTCTCTATTTCCTTAGTAGAAAGAGCCTTATCATAACCTTCCATGAATCAACTAAGAATATATCATATCTCCAAGAAGTAACACAAAATCATATCATATGTATGTGAAAATACCATAGTCATCATCTATGATCATAACTTCATCATCAAGAACTGCATGGTCTTTCCATAACAACCCTCAATATGTCAACCATGTATCATCACTAGGAAACATAACATATATGATAAGCATCAACCATGATAATCAACATATGCGAGTATCAAACCTATAATCATAATGTAAGAAGTCGTCATCATTATGTGACTAAGTAAGCCATGTCTCCAAATAGATATGTCTTCATGGAACCTATAACAAAACCATTCTCCTGGCCAACCAACAATATTCATCAATATACAACTTAAGTAATCATCCATGTATCCAACATAATGTGTATCCAAAAATATGTATCTAGAAAACCATGAGCTTATGGTCATTTGTTTATATTTCTTGATACCATCAGCAACAGGAATCCTCAACCATGTGAGAGCCAAGGAATCCTCATCCATAACTACACCATAAGAAGTTTATGCATCTTTGAAGGTTTGATGACAACAACATAAAAGAAATGACACTTATCTAATAATGAAGTTGCGTACTCAATCTTTGTTCTTCTCCTTCTCCTTATGAAGATCATCATGTAAGCAAAATATCATATATGCATCATCAAAAAGAGTCATCCACAATCATCCATAAATTTGATTTGAATAATAACTATATGGCTCAAGCAATATAAGCATCATCTGATATTTCACCATAGGAAACTTATGACTACATCATAGCATGATGTATCATTTAAACACTTAAACAACATAAGCATCCTCACCATTAATAAGAATTGTTACATACCAAAGACTTCTAAACATAATGCCAACAATGCATTATTAGAAGAATAGCATAGTATACCCTTGAACCTCTACCACATGTTCACTGTTAGGTTTGATCATTGCATATATCAGTAAGGGCCATCTAGGCATCATCATCATCTTGTTATACATCACATCATCAACAACTTATAGGGGTTAAAATCGGTTCTAAATAGCACCCACAAACTGCAATCATCAATCATCAAGACATAAAATTGTCTGAACCATATCATACCATTTTTTTTATTCTGCCCCACTGCTTCTTCATCAAACCAACATATATGTGACTGTGTAGCTTCGAAATCGTGTATATACGTGACTTGTCTTCATGATAATTCCGTATGAAAATTAGAAAAATGAAATTTATTACTTTGAGTTCCACCTCAGGCTGCTCTATTTGTATAATGAGCTATGCCACATATTTCTGGTTGTACTTCCTTCTTCTTCCATACCTTTGAGTGTGATGATGTTTTCTCCTTTTGGTATGTTGTCCAAAATTTTCTCCTGCATTCTTTTGCTATATGCCTAAACTTGTTACAAGCATAATATGTTATATGTTTCATACTCCCTCTATAGTAGTTAATGGATTTGTGACCAAACATACTGCAAGAAAAACAATATCCCTTAAAGTACCAAGATGTTGATGATCTTTCTATGTGACTGTTATTAGCTTGAACCATTCTACTTCTACATCTGGCTGCAACATGTCCAAAATTATGGCATATAAAACATTCAACATTTTTCATTAAAGGAAAGAATCGATTAACACTTCCATAGTTAGGAATAAATGATTTTATTTGAATACTTTCTTGGTTATTAATGTGGTTCACCTCTTATCTCATTGTTGAGCATTTCTGATTTTGCACTAGAGTTCCTTGCTTCAGTTTGAGTTCTATATTCACCTTTAAGAGTTTCATGAAAACCAAGAGTAGATTTGATGGTAGGAGACATTTGACTACTAAGAATATCATTCAATATCTTAGTACTATCTTGAAATCGTAAAACTTTACCCTTTTCTTCTAATTTACCTTTTTGGATATTTACCTCAACTTGATATTGCTCTTCCTTTTCAAGATATTTCTTCTTCATAATTTCTTCAGCTTTTCTTCCTTCTTCCACTTGTTGCCTTAATTTGAGAACTTCATTTTCTTGTTAAAATGTTAGGAGTAGTTACTCATTCTACTTATTTTTAATTTTTGAGATCTTCTTTTAGAGAAACAATCACACCTTCAAGACCTTCATAGTAGCTGGTTCTTTCTAAAAGATCCTTGGTTGTTGTGTCCTTTTCATTCACTTTAATTCTTAATGATGTCACTTCATCGTGTAACGTTTGACATTGGTGTTTCTTTTCCTTGTATTGTTTCCTTACTTTGTTTCATTCCTACAACTGGGCTTTTAATCTGGTAACTTCTTTTTTGTAGGCACATTCCCTTTTATCAATTAGATCCTTTTGATCTCTAATTTTTTCTGTGAGATTTTTAAATTATGCATCTATTTGATTTCTTTCTCTTTCAGCCATAAGAAAAAAATGAGTTGTTTCAGTGTCACATTCATTATCTTCAAATGAATAGAGAAATGTATCACGAGAGGATAAGAAATTCATACCTGATAATTATTTTTCTTGTTCATCTTCATTTTGAGGTGATTTTGAATTTGAGGAGTTACTTCCACATAATGGACAATTGTCTCTTCTACTGTCACAGTTCCCTTGAGATATATTCTTCTTTTGAGGTGCTTTCTTCTTTAGCTTCTTTCCCATTGTTTCTATGGATATCCTTTAAGCAATCAAGCTTCTGGTAAAGGAACTATTCTGATACCAATTGTTGAAATAACACAGAGAGGGGGGGTGAATCATTATTACAAATCAATAAATTTTTCATTTCCATAATTAGATTTATATACACTACTTCGGATAAGGGAACTTGTGTGTGCACACAACTATTCTTAAGGAAACCATCGTGTATCCAGTGAACTTATGATTCAGTCAATTCATCATATGTCGATCTTTAATCAGTTCATCAGTACTTTATTAAATATTCAAAAATAAACATGTGCAATAATAATAGAATAAACCATCACACATAAGCAACACACATGAACACCATGATTTAGGGTGGATACCCAATGTGGGTGAAAACCACATGTTGCCATCATGTCTGTCTTCTTTTAATAATAAGAACATCTGTTTACAATATTGTATTGGTGCAGTCTCATACCAGTATGCAGGCACTCCCCTACAGAAAGCTACAACCTTCTCTCATTCTCCAACTTCCACTGGAAGGGAGATATAACCCACTAGTTCTTGTACTAGCCAATATGTTTACTAGTATGCAAGCTTCGACCTACAGAAGGCTACAACCTTCACTCATTCTCCAGCTTCTACTGGAATGGAGCTCTAACCCCCTGATCAAATCACCAACCACTACTGGAAGGAAGCTCCGACTTCCTCATTGAAGGCTCCAACACTCAGTATCCTCCACGGACCATGTTTCATACATTTTCACAGTGGATACTCTTGGTTCACAGTACTGCAATATGAAGGAAACATTTCATCAAATTTTCATACTAGACCCATTAGTAACATTGAAGCTCAAAATCAATCACCACTGTAATACAATCATCAAATACATCTTCATCTACCAATCATTAAAACCCAATCAACCTCTTATATAATAGAAACCCATTAATCAATCCCTAATATAATTGAAAAAATCTATCACCGAAACCTCTAAACCTCTGACACAACTAAATCAAACCATCAATAAACCTATGACACAATTGGGTCAACCATTCATTCATACTTAATCAAATTCAACCAATCAATTGGAATAGACAGATAACTGTAACCAGTACACAGATATGAACCCAAAACATTGCATCAACAACTAGAACTAACTGTAACCTCAAAAGGCATGTGTCAGAATTTATACATACCTTTAATGAACGAAACTTACATGTATACACTACTTCCTTTTGCCCAACTTTCATATACCTCTAAAGATACTAAATCATAAAACCTCTGAACCACAAACTTAACAATCAATGACATTCTAAAGATATAGTGTCATATTACAAAGTTCTAAATAGATAGTAGCAAGAATCACCCTTATTTCTCAATCAATTAATCAATGAGACACAAACTATTTATTCATTCAGTTTTACTTTCAGATCTAAGAAGACTTCATTGACAAACAACAGTAAAACAATAGAACCAATCTAATAGATCATTCATCCTTGAACATCAAGATTTTCCTTTTCATATGCTAATTGGAAGAGCCGAACCAGTGTGTATACACACCTTCACCAAAGGAAACCAATGTACAGATATATAAATACTTATAACTTCGTTGCAGTACTTGACATCAGGCATACCCGGATTGTGACATATAAAGGATAAAATAGGTGTTAGCAATCAGAGCTAACCCATCCATTATCAGATCACACAATGATAAGTCATTATGATCTTGATCCATCATTAGATCTCATCCATCATCAAACACTCAGATGCATATTTAGTCTAGATGAAGCAAAGCATCAAAAACCCATAACATGCATATTTTCTTTCGAACTAACACTTCGTAAGATATTCATTACTTGTGCACTTATCCCTTTCATCTTCTCCTCCATATATAGTTTTAGGCCTTTCTTAATACCTTGGAACAAAACCACTTAGGACCAATACCTTATACCTAACACCATAGACCAATATGTTGGACCAAATACATTAGACCAATACCTTGGACCTTGATTGAAAAACTCGGACCAAAACTTTGAACCAAAACGTCAGACCAAAACCTTGATTTTCCATCGCATACGCACTTTTCCTTCTGTTAAAGTGTGTGCATATGCATATGCTACTTCTGTTCCACGAGTTTGTGTGTATACGCTACTTCGACAAGGTGAACCAGCGTATACTTCTTAAACCATTCTCTTTCTTCAATTTCTTGATTCTGATCTATAGCCCTTTTTCCTTCATCCTATTCTTTTTTACCATTACTTTGTTCCCTATGAATAGACTCGTTATAATGTGATTTTCCATATTACTTCTGAAATGATTCCTTTGAATGACCCAACATTTTGTCACATTTGATATCTCTCTTGTAGACTCAACTAGTTACCAAATACAAGTGAGTTGTTCTACTACAAGTGGGTTTCTTGAAGTACAACACATGCATCATAATGCTAACATAAATTTGTATCAATATGTATCTTATGGATATTTATGAATCATTGGATGCTTTTAAGGAAATTCATTTTATAAAATGGTCTATAAGGTCATTTTTGAGGTGAGGGCAGTAAAATGAAACACATTCTACATAAAATCATTTCAGAAACCCATTGCGGACTTGTTAAAGGTCAGCACATATAGGATAACATCATAAACATATTGTTTGGAGAATAATATATCTCGATATCGTGAGCTCAAGTGCATTTTCACAAATAGAAACATAGTAAATGACTGCATAATTTGGTTTATGTTGTGTTGAAGTTTTCCTACCCAAGTGCCAAATTAGCAACTTAACTTATATAAGGAAGCCAATAAATATCACTTTTAGAAGCATATTGGTTTGGACAATTATATATCATGAGCTCAAGTGAATTTTCACAAATAGAAATCTTGTAAAGGGCTTCACAATTTGATTTTTTAACTGAACAAACATAGAGATAATCAAACAACAAGGGTTTTAATAGCTCAAAGGAAAATATTTGGAATGAAACTTGGATGTTAGCCATGTGCCACTTCAATAAACTCTCTAAAAGACCTGGGACATGAAACCATGTGCCTACTAGATAAAGCAGACAGAAGGGATGCTTAGGGAAAAGATCAGGAAGAATATAAAGATAGCAATAGAGTTAAGCCAGGAGATTCAAACTAACTTATAGACCTAGTGGTTAGCTCTAAATCCTTTGCAATGAAGAAACATAGACTTTTAATTAAAATGGTCATCTTATCCCAGAATATGGCCGTGTAGATTTTTTTGTGTATACAATTTTATTTCAATTTCATGAGTTAATGAAGAAAACAAATATGTGTTTCTTACTATTTTTTGAGTACTTTCAATTCTTATTTGTTTTTTTTAGTACTTTATAGTTAGCTTATGAATTTTCAGATCTATAATTAAGAAGTATTTTAGTGAGTTCCTTTAGGTTTCAACTTTCTAGGGTTCATAGTTATGGATATGTTTACCATATAGGGAAGATGTTAGAAATGAAATCCTTCAGTTCATGATTTTCCCATTTAATAATTCATGTTTATATTGTACGAAGCCATTTTTGAGTCTATAAATGTTTTTGAAAGAAACTAAAATCTGTGTGGTATCACATTTCAATTTATCACAATGATTTAAGCTCATCAAACCTTGAGTATGAACTATAACTACAATAAAGGATATGTTAATTTTTTATAACATGTTCTTTACATAGGATAGATACTTCAGCGAACCCAATTTTCATTAGAAATCACATTGGACATTATTGTTATGATAATAACTGAAGAAATGACATGTTATGAAAAATTAACCTGGTATCAAAACCAAGAGAAGTCAAGCGCAAGCTAGAGTTAGATGGACCAGTCATATAGATGACATAGTCTCTATGGCACTATTTAGAGGCATATTTCTTTGTATGGTTAGCACATAATTTATGGCTTGGTTGAAAGGCTTATCCTCTCATGATAGTGGCACAAGAACTTCTTCACGTATGATCGCATTATGGCTCCTTCCAACAAGGTGTTCCTCTCCCTTTAGAGAGCTCTAATGTGATGTAACCTCACTGATAATGTATTCTCTCTTGCATGTATGAGGCAATATAGCTTGCTAGTAGGCTTTCACTCTCACTACAAGACTCCTTCCTTGTTATCTCACTCTCAAGTACCACTATAATTTCTTACAATCTCACACTTGAGTATGACTGCCATAACATTTGATCTTGATCTCAATAAAACAAAATTGATTTCGACCTATGTGATCACGTACTGGTTGGCTATCACTTTGTTGTATGTAATGTATGGCATCATCTTCTTATGGTATCACTACATATAATATCTTTGCGTTATGTATAACATCCTCTACCGGTTTCTATGGCAAGGAACCCGATCTTGCCCTTTCTTTTCGCTTCCCTTCATTTTTTCGTGCTAGTCTTAATTTGCTTAATGAAACTTTGTAAAAATGTATTGCATTTTACAGTTTGGTTTATAGAAGTATTGAATACTTGAGGAAAGGTGTTACCTAGATTTTGTATAGAGCCGTTGTGACTTGCAGGCTATACCTCTTCATCACCACTCGTTATATTTCCATTCTGTGTTGAAGCATCAAAACCCTTTAATATAGCTTCTGAGGTATCTACTTCAATTTTTATCAATCTTTGCAAACACTGGAGTAGAATCATTTGGTTAAAATTGTTGATTTGGAAGAGTAAGCCTATCTCCAAGGTTTGCCTTGTAAGGATCCTGTTTGACATCAGTGGATATTACAGTGTCCATACCTTTTGCCTTTGAAGTTATTCTCCCACAAGGAATTGTCTCACAAGAGATCCAATATATGGATAAGGTCACAAATTATATCTTACGAAATCTAGACTTAATTCAGAGATTGAGTCTTTAAGCGTTTTGGAGCCCATATGCTTAATGCATGCTTGATGGGTGTTTATATCTTTATTTCAATCAATCTTGGAAGATTCTTGTGACCTAGTTATGCATTTTCCAAGGTAATTAAACATAACTCTATGGAAAGGCCAAATTATAAAGGAGATCATATGAGTCTCTATGATTTGTAATCAGGTTGGTCTATCTCTCCTAGAATACATTTTTTATGATATTGAACATGATGTAGAAATTTCCTTAGCTAATTCGCTAAGTCTATAATACCAAGATTCATTTATAGAAATATTGTACGATCACCCAAGAATTTCTGTGGAGCACTTCGAATTGAATCATGAAGAATTTTTGTGTGAGGATTAATGTTCTAGTGATTTTAAAGGCCATCCATCCCTCATTCTATAGATGATCTGTGCATATACATTCATCCCCTGCCTTAATCAAATATTCAACATTTATTTCATTAAGACATAATCCTCAATATTATTTTCTAATATAGATTGTGTACAAATTTGCATAAAAGGCTGAAAATTTAAGATGCAACCCCTTCCTTAGAATCTTATACGTATGTGTGCACTTGGTCCTTATCAAAATTTTAATGCTAGCATAGAAATATTGATCTAAAGATCTTTTTTATCTTCTTTAGGACATATTTACAATTATATAATAATGTATATTTAACATATGAGACTACATTTTTCTGAAGAAACATTTAGGGTGAGCTTCTGGGGCAATCATTCATGTCAAATTTAGATTCAATTGAAGGTTCAGATTTTGAATATTGATTGTATGTCAAACTGGATCATATTGAAAGTACTTACGTTACAACCAATATATATAGTTAAGCATGGTTTGAGGCCTTTAAGGCTTCTCTTCAAGGTCAACTATATCAAGTGTGTCAAAATATGAAGCACATCTCTTATGGCAAGAAAAGTCAAAGAAAATTAGACTAAGATAGTTTCAGTGCAAATCACTTGGAACCTCAATATAATGAGAATTATTAGTAACAATGTAAAACATTGTAGTCATCCTAAGAAGCATCACCAGTAGTAGTATTTGTTCAACTAGGTTCTATAGAAGAAAAGAAGTTTTGGACGAAGTTTCAGAACTACGATAAGAAGGTAAATCGGTTATGTTCTTTATTGCACACATGAGGTATTCATTCAATCATAAGAATTTATCACTAAATGAATTTTATACAAATTCTAGAATATTACTGTTATATGGTGTGTGCCAGTACAATAACAAAACAAAATCATTACAAATATTAGGAAAGAAATATTGTTAAGATTTGCACTTCAAATATCAGTTTGGCTTGAATCACGTAATAGCATAAATGTTTTCTTGGATGAGGATGGTGCTAGTGTCTTAGTATCTTCATTTAGTTAATCATTCTTGTGACATTAGTAATAAGATTATATTGATATACTGTTGTTGAGGTCTTTTAGTTGAATGAGAAGATCATGTGAGATGGTTTACTTAGGCATTGTTGAGGTTTGGTAATTGAAAGTTGTTGATATAGTCACAACATGATAATGTCTTATCTTAAATATGAGGAGAAGATTTACAAATGTTGGATGTTTAGATGAAGTAAGTCTTTAGAGGGAGCTATGGAATACCTGGTAGAGTGTCTTGTCAGCTCTTCTTGCCTCATGATTTTTACAAGAGAAATACCATGTCGTAAGAGATTGATATTCAAAAGCTGGATTACTCAATGATTTTTTATTAATAGCAGGTTACCAATAGCATGATGGTTATGCTTTGGGCAAAGCTATTTTTCCAATCTTTAGAGGGAAATTATGGTCAGCTTACAAGTATTCATATGTTTGTACGAGGTAGTTATAGACTTGATGCACTTCTTCCTATATAAAATGGAGAAGTTGTTGAAAAAAATAGAGACAACTTACGAAGGTTGTCATGTTCATGAAGATATCTTTGTTAACTATGTTCTACACCACCCTGAGAATTTTTTTGGATTGTTAGTATAATAAATGAAAAGAGCACCTTCAGGTGCTATATCTCTTGGAATCCACCCCTTATTTCATGGCTGAATCAAGAACTAATGTCTCAGAGCATCGTTGAGGCTGAATATTTAGAGTAGCAAGCATGGTTATTATGAAGCCATTTGGGTGAGAGATATCTCCCTCGTAATTGATTTGAGCACGTGTTGGAAACCACTATTTTATATTGCAGAATTTGATTTTCCTTTCATAGAATCCCATGTTCCATGATCATTCCAAGCATGTTGGCATCATGTACCACCTTATATGATATATAAAACAAGGGGATAAATCAAGTTGCATCATTAGAGAATGATTGTGCATATTCTAGACATCCTCTCCAAGCCTCTTGGTAAGGTCAAGTTTATCTCCCTTTAGGCAGAGGCTAGGAGTTGTGGATATATTGTACTATGAGGGTCTTGGTTGAAGATTGAGTTTTGACAGCTCCTAAGGGCTTTGGGTACTTGTTGAGCTGTGAGTGAAAATAAGGTGAGTGATTCACCTTCCCTTATTGGTGCTTTCTATAAAGAGTGAGTGGTTCACCTTCCCTTGTGATACCCCACGATGGTTGACATGTGTGTAGGGTGAGTGGTTCACCTTTCCCTACGATTGTGGACCCATGAATGTAGGGTGAGTGGTCCACCTTCCCCTATTTTTAATGACATATGAATAGGACGAGTGGTTCACCTTCCCTTATGGAATATGGGCAGGATGAGTTGTTCACCTTCTCCTGTGGATGCCCCATTGGGAGATGCATATAGGCATCTATAAACATGTGAGTGGGATGTGGTCCATCCTTTCCTCATATGTAGGATGCTCATTACTTATGATTATTGGTTGACATGTCGATGGGACATGGATTATCCTTTTCCAATGTGTAGGATACTGCCTACAATTGATTATTGTGGCTTGCGTTTGTAGGATGTGGTTTGTCCTTTCCCTACATGTGATTGTGATGTTTGATTGTAGGATATGGTTCGTCCTTTCCCTACGTGTGATTGTGAGCAATATGTGATACATTCTTTCCCTGTTAGCAATTCAGTATCTTCCTACCCATGTATTTCAAGACACATGGGAAGTAACTCTCATCTCGCCAATGAGTTGGGAAAAGTGGTTAGAACCATAGCACTATTGATGGATGCATCAGGTACTGCCATACCCCCTATGACCAGGATGAATTGTGTTCATCAACTTGATTGAGGATTAGGCCTAGTCGAGGTTTTACCTCTAGACTGGCTTTTGTCAGTGGAGAATGGTAAGGCCTTTCGACTCTCTCTCGATCAATTCTTCTTCATTATTATATCATTTTTCAATAGAGAAAAGCATAGATGAGATTCATAGATGGTTATGTCACTAGTTGAGAGGGAGTGTTAAAATTAGAAACTAGGGCAAAAATCGACGTTGGAATGCTCCTTTGGTAATCATTATTGAGACATTGAATTCCTCTTTTCAGGAAGACCAAAATTGATCTAAATATCGATAAATTTGGACAAGTAGAAGTGGGATTTTGAATTTATTCTTCCACATGAAAATTAACAACATCAGCCTCACCTTATGTCAACCCAATAAGACTAAGAGTCATGTCTCTTCAACCCCATTGAATTATATATATAGAGGATCCCTCTCCCTCATTTGGCACATTGACTTGCTGGAAATTATGTCTCAGGAATCGTGGAATTGGAGCAGGTTGAAGGTTTGTTTATGGGTTATCTTCTGTCCTAGAGTGATGTCTCTCCAGGAAAGACAGTCACAGGTCTAAGGAGGGTCTCTCATTGGGTGATTCACTTCACAATGTTTGAGTTCCTTCAGATAATCAGTCATAGGGTTTGAGGACTATCTATAAGTATATTCTAGATGTAGAAAAGTCCGCAGGCGTGGTTCAGGTTAGGACAAAGAGGTCTAGAAGGGTCATATCAACTAAAGAAGGATTAAATAAACCATCTATGGACAACCCCTTTCTTGAAAGGACTAACTGCAAATGAAAGGAGGGTTTCTAGGTCAATTAGATGGAATAAGGGTGAATTGTAAGAAACCCTCACTTTCCACCATTGACAGAATGATATCATTATAGTTTTGAGTTGTTAAATAGTTCAGTGGCATTCATTTCGAATCCTCAAATTGGCAAGGAAATTTGAATCTAATGATTGTACTTTCTCTCTCTAATGAACATTTGATATTAATAATAATATGAATTAATCAAGGGTTTTCCTTGTCATGGGGTTTCTCCCTGGCTTGAGCCATATTTTATGTCATCTTGTCTTGGCTTGTCTTCTGCATCTTTTGTTCATGTTCTTTCTTTAGTTATTATCATAATAATAATGTCTAATGTGATTGTTAATGAAAATTGAGTTCATTGAAGTATCTATCCTATAAAAATAACATGTTATCAAAAATTCAAAGCATCAATTTTCCTCAGAGAAATGTTTTCCAAGTTGAAAAATGATACAACGGATATTTCATTTATTTACTAGTTTTCTAAAAATAAAGTGGTATCAACATCTTTTCATTTAGATTTTGGATGCCAAATCTTATATGTCTACGATCAATAAGAGATATTATAAATTCTCAAATGGGAAGCAATGACGAGAACCAGTGAAAGAAAAATTATATTGCAACTTCTATTGATGTAGGCCCATTATCACACATTCAAGGCTTAGTCATTTTTTAAGGGATGGAGAATAAGATCCTTCACTAAGAACAAATCAAAGCAAAATACTGATTTGTTACAAAATAATTCAATTATCAAATAAGTATGCTTCACTTGAACTAAAAATTTGGATGTCGGGACAGATAAATGCTTAAAACATAAGTCACGACCAACGATGTTTCCCCCCATCTTGGATTGAGTGAATCTCGTGCTAGTCTTCTCAACATTGATAAAGTTCTTTTCTGGAACTAGTGGAAATGCCAAGAATGGTAAACAATAATAAATTATTTAGAAGATTACAAATTCACATTTGACAACTCCTCCTTTTTCATTGGATTGAATCTCATCGGTCTTAATATGGTGCCTCATAAGAACCATAGAACTGAAACATTTGTCAAATCAGAAAGGCAATAAATATTCACAATCTCAGTCATTCATATGTCTATATCAATTGGCATTACCATTAACCAAATTTTTACCTAAGTTGAGAGTAGATAAGTGCTAAATTTTATCCGTAGATATTTTAATAAAATAAAACATGGTAAAATTAGAAGGAATAAAAGATCATCAAAAAAGAAACAAAAACAGGTTAGGAATAATGCTAAAACCAATTTAGTAATATAGAGAAACTTCATTGCTACATCTAATAAAAGAAATCAAATATAAACCAAGCATTTTGTTTAGAGTAGTTTTTTTTTAGAAGTGCTCTAAAAAAATGCCCTGGAGAGCTGTACCATAAAGAGCATATTTTCTTTGCCTTAAGTGCCAGGCTTGGGGCTTATGCAGTCACCCTGCTCCCAAGATTTTAACCCATTCTCATCCTTTTGATTTTCACACAATTGAGGTGGGGCAAACCACAGTGAGAATGGAACCCTGATGGATGCCTCCATTGACCTTAGTATTCAACCAATGCACCATTAGCATTTACAGTAATTGTCAAGGAAATAAATTTCAAAAGATAAAGTTGTTGGTTAAAGACAAATTTTAAGAAGAAAAAACATGATGATGCCTATATTAGATTTCAAGCTATAGTACTTGTATTTCCATATCATGAAGTATGTCTTAAGTGTTAAAAATAAAAAAAAAAGTCACAAATCAATCTAGTTGTTACAGTAATTTCCAACATCCCTATTAGAATGAGTTTCATAAACTAGTAAGTACTTATTCTTGTAGCCTTCTAGAAGAAGCGTCAAAACCCTATTATGTGCATGAGCTCATGTGCATGCATATATCATGCACATAGTATCTCATAATATCAAAGGAAAAAGTGATGGCTTAAGAGATAAACCTTGACAGGTGTCACTATCACCACGGCTGGATAGTCACCATCCTAGCCACATAACAGGGAGTAAAAGCTATTTTCTAAAATTGGAATATTGTATTCACCCATATATTCTACAATTTCATATGATATATTTTACTAGTAAGAAAGTCTTTGAGGGGAGGTTTACACACTTTAGTTGATTAATCCCTAATACGAACGACTATTTTTCAATCGGTGATCAGTAGTAGCTAATTTACAATATCTTATAACATGAGCAACTTTTAGTCATTTATAGTTTAGTAATTTATTTGTTGTCTCAATTTTATCTTCTAGTAGTATATTTAGTCATAAATTTAGTCATTGATTTAGTCTTTAATTGCCACAACTAACGACCAAATAAATATGATCAAAATGTTGGTCATGTTATAAGATACTGTAAATTAACTGCTAATAGTCACACATATGTAAATTTTAGTGATCGTTTGAAACCAATTAATGACGATAGAAATATGACTAAATTTTGGTCGTGTTATGAGATACTATAAATTATCTACTAATAGTCATATATATGAAAAATTTAGTCCTCATTTGTAATCACAAATTTATCATTTGCATCAGGCACTTATCTTTTTTTGGTAGTTTCGTATTCATTATATAAATGACTAATTTAATAGTTTATATTCATTTAATTTAATTCCATTAATAATCATTATAAATGACTAATTTAGTTGTATATTCATTTTATTTGTGTTCATCATTAATCAATATAAACTACTAATTTAATAGTTTTAAATTGATTTTCTGTGTTCATTATTAATCAACACAAATTAATTAGTACGTTTTTGTGAGTAAATTTAAAAAATGTCATATAATGTGCATGTTAATCTCATATGAAAGAAAAAAGTTGAATAGGTTAATTACAATAATAAACAATATCAAGTGAAACTATAAATAATGTCAACCATGTAAATTATATTATATAAAATGTTAAAGTATTACAATATGGGTTTCCAAATTAATATTGGTCAGACTACAATTTACCTATGAAATGATGTTTCATCACTTCAAAACATTATCATTATGTTGTCAAGGCTTTGCAGGCGAATTCACCAACTCTGAAGACTTGACCATCAATCTCTATGTGCGTCTTATGTGGGATATTGAATCTAAGGGTATCACTAGATTGGTTCTCTTCTCTCTATATTTTTGCATTTGTCATTCCAATGTTATTGCTCTGATCCTCTTTCTTTAATTCCCACTTCTTACCATCAATACCGAGTTCCCTTTATGAAAACAAAAGAAGGTACAATGCAGAATGTAAGACACGAAATTAAACGAACACTAAAATATAAATTAAAGTAGACTGTAAATATTTTATATGACATGTACCTCAACATCAGTAATGTCAAAGCCAATTTTCCCTGTAAAAGCAAGAAACTCGAACAAGCTTTCTTTAGTTGGATATTAGTGGTCACTATAATGTGGCTACATAACTTGTATAAAAAAAGAAAATAGAATGTCACCATAGAAAATAAAAAGTTAATAACTTAGTATTCAACCATCAGGGAAAGCTTAGGCACAATCACGCCAACTAAGTTAGATGCTAAAAATCTCGAGTTGTAGATAACTTGTGAAAATAAATAATTTGAGATGTGATGTTTAATCCTTGTCATTTTATTCGCAGCAACATTTCATTTTCTAATGCATGAGCTTGGTCAAGTATATAAACAACATGTGCTCAAATAACAAAATGAAAGTAAATTTTTGTGATAGCTATGAAATTTTTTTAACACAAAATGGCTACAAGGCTTCCAATCAATATCATGTAATACTCACCTTCAAGATTTGGTTGTTGTTTAAATGGACATGATACGGAGTATTTCCAATTTCATAGTTAAAAGACAAAACAAAATCAAAATATATTTTCAAAATACAATCAAACAATAAAGAAAGGATAGCATGGAATGGACATTGCATTTATAAAAAAGTTGTTTACCTATCCATCAATGTGTTATCAGGCAATCCTAAAACATCTTCTTGCCCAAAATAACCATGAGTCGGTGAAATAATCACAACATTAAAAACCATAGGAATCCCTACTAGAAACATTTCTAAAGTCGATAGTTCAGGTGCATGAAGGATCTTTAACAACAAATTAATGATATCTAATACATGTTATGCATTGTCTCCCCATCCTTTTTCCAATCACATTTCCTTTAACCTGCCCACAACAGAGTCAAGTAACAATCAAACGAAGGCATTGACATTTGTTTTTATCTTTTATATCTATAAAATTTGAATATGATTTTTTTTAGCAATATATTAATTCATATTTAAAGTCTTCCTAACATATGAGAAGGTATCAATCAAGCATGAAAACATAAAGATCAACCTCAATGAGGTCCTTAAACAATTTCTACAATATCAATATTTCTCTTACTATAATATCTTGGGTAAAAAAATAAACATTTCTGCAAAAGAAAAATTCATATATTACTTATCTTCAAATTTTTTATATTGTGTAGTCTTAGGTAGCTTTTAAGATGCTCCTCTTCCTTTACCAAGAAAAGCGTAGCTTTTTTAAACCCTTTATCCTTTCATTCGACATCAATTTGTGCAACATAAATGTCACACATTATTATTTCTCATTTCGAAACATGCTACATATGATAAATTTGAAGTCACATAAAACCAAGAGAAAACCATTTTCTAACCAAAACAAATAAACAAACAGTGCCTCTAATAAAACTTCATTCTAATATAAGCAGATGAAAAGAGAGTGCACCATTTTTTCTGCTTGAATTTACCTTTTTTTGTTATGAAAGTGCTCGAGCTTCAGTAACCAACAAATGTGAGGGAAGTTGTAAATGTGAAAAAAATTATGTTGACCTTTGTAGATGTCTTGAAGCGGTCTTTTGCAACTTTTCACCCAACCATTGATCGATAGTAGGAAGCTTAATATGAACATCCCCACCATATTTAAGAGTGTTGTATTCTTCTAGAAGATTAGTTGATCCAACTTCCATTGCTTTGGGTTCTAAACTAGGCATTGATAATTAGTACATTATTCCATATACTTGTAATGCTTGCATGGCATTAGTGATAATGCCTATGGCTCCCTTGTCCCATACAGTGATAAGAAAGTTGAGTTGATATTGTCTTGCCACAAAAGTTTTAGGCTTTTTAGTTCTCTAGTAACCTTGATAACAATCACGCCAACCAGAAGGGAAAAATGTATTCATATTCACTAAACATTATATTCCACCAAATCTTGCAGCCAAGTTAGCATTGAAACTCCCTGAAAACTGAGTGATTTTATCAACATCATTTCCTTCAGATTTACACACTGATGTCCTCATAGAAATGTAAATTTTATGATCCTGGTCCATTGTTGTCTTCTGGAAAGCCCTATCTGGCTCATCCAACCTCTCATTTATATGAGAATTAAGTGAAGGCTATTCATCTAAATTCTCTCTACTCACTTGTTTAATTTTATCCCCTGGCAATCCAAAAACAATGTGTGGGCCTATATTGACTTAACGAAAAATTTGACTTTTTCCATGACCCATATCTTGTTGATGTCAGAAGGATATATATCTTACTTTTCATGGGTTTGATTTAGAATATGAAGGCATTATCCGTAATGAAATTTATGAGTGATGAACTTGAGAAAAAAGAATTACTTAAAACATAGGATGGCTCGAATTCATAACATGTGTTTGTAGCACAGGATCAAAAAGCAAATGAGGCGATGCATGTTGATGAATTGAATGTTCATCCAAATCTAGAATTTGTTCTTTGTGAATGGTTTTTTAATGAGAAAAATTCTCCTTGAGATGAGACACCTTCTCATGAGGCAAATTCTTTTGATCAACAACATCTTGAGACAATTGTTCATTATAATTATGGGATGTTGAAAAGAGAAAATATATGTTATTTAGTAAAGGTTATGCATGAATGCTAGTGATTTGGTACAAAGAAAGACATGGGAAGCGATGGAGTTATGGAGATTCCATACAACTATTCTCCCAAATGTGACACACGAGCATATATGCTTATTACACAACTACATCCGAGAACATGCACTAATTTAAATCCAAGACTATTTTGGATGTAGGCATAGGAAGTGGTAATTTGGCAATCTAGTATGCATAAGATGATGTAAGGAAAGTTTAATTTGTTGAAGCAACCAAAATTTTAGAACATGTATGTCCAAATGTAATCAGAAATTGTGTTAGCCACATTGTCGATGGAAATGAAGTATCTATGGAGGATGTCATGTTTCTTGAAAATTTTATGCCATTATCTTGGAGTGGATGGTGTATTTTCGTATACATGAATCCATGTTTCGGTGATCCATAGACGTGATTGATTTTTGAGGTTGGTTATAAGCATGGAGTCTATGTGTACACTTAGTTCTCATTATTGTTATTGTAGTCACATGGTGGCCTTGTTGCATTAAATAGTTGCAAGTTACATTTTGATGATTGAACTCAAGCAGTGGTTATAGTTTAGTTATTGGTTTTGGATTATGAAGTTGGGTTTGTGAATTGGAAATGTTAGAAGAGAAAATTCTCAAAGCTTCAGTTTATAAATTGTATATTGTGTTGCTTCTTTCACTTGTCCAATGTACTGGGGTAAAGTGCCCCATAACCCCTAAATTGGAGACAAATATTGGGTTTAAGCATCATTGCTTTGCCTACACTAGTTCTCCAAACATTGCCATATTGAGGGATCTTAAGAGGATTCAATCTATTCACAAGTGTCCAAATGCTTGAAGAGAATGTTTGATCATATTTATATGGAAAATATTGTACACGATCTCTTTGTTGTTCCTTATTTGAAGCATCATACCAAGAGAGGCAACATCATTTAGGACATGTAATTGAAAAGCACTCCAAGAACTAATTTGGATTTTTTTGAGATAATATGGCTTGCCAACCATCAAAGAAATTTTTGATGAGGCTTTCTTGTTGAACTCAAGAAATATAATTTTCCAATGACATGCAACATTTTGTCACATTTTTAATAGTAATAGCATAATTTCTTGCCACCTTTGAAGGGTTATTGAAAATAAATGGCATACTCTAATGACATTGTGATTGAAAAGAACTTTGAGAAATAATTTGGAGTTTTCTGAGGTAATATGGCTTGCTAGCCGTTAAAGGAAAACACTCTTCATTCAGAGAAGAAGAAGATTTGATGAAAGAAGATTACATGTTGGTTGCATGTTTTGGCTGTGGCTTAATGATAGTAATTCCAACACTTTAGGAATCTGGCATTTCAGAAGCACACAAAATGTGAGCCTTTGAATTAATATGTTGAACATGTTCCTTGACACTTCTTTTCCACAAAGTGAGCAACTATACAACATTCGGTTGCTTTTTAGCCTCTACTATTCCTCGGCCAATGGTCATTGTATTGCCTTATTTTCCTAAATTTGACTTAGGCTAAGTTATAATAGTAACTTACTCAATGTTTGAGAAAGTGTCCTAAGGAAAATTTGGGTGAATTTTGCATGTCTAGACAATTAGACCCATGTTGACCTAGCTACAAACATGAAAAAAATCATATCCTATCTAATGGAAAATAAATGACCCGGGTTGAGAATATTTAGACTCTCTTTCAAGGCTTCTTTAATCCCAAATCCTAAGTCACTCACTTCAATAATTTGATACTTAAACCTCCAAGATGCTTTGGCTTCCAAGAAGTTTCATATCTAGAAATAAGAATTTTTGCTTGTTTAAAAGAAATGATTTTCTTGTTAAAAAATCATGATTTTAAAATATTTTTCTCTATGGTGTTTGGTGTTTGTTTGAATTATTAGAGCCCAAAAAATGAATGTTCACATAAATTTGAGGAGTAGAATATCAATAGTAGTCTACTTGAATAAGAAAGGCATTTTGATGTCCAAGATTTAGGCACTTGTATTTTACGCAAACATCCCCTGGAAAGTTGAGGAGTAGATTTATGCAAACATCCTGGGAATTTAGGCACTCTGATTTTAGGCAAACATCCCCTGGAAAGTTAAGAATTAGATTTAGGCAAACATCCTGGGCATTTAGGCACTCTTATTCATTTTATAAAATGTTGGTAGATCTAATACCTTACAATGCGTACGTTCCAGGGGATGTTTTCCTTCAAACAATGCCAAGCTTCACTCAATTTTTTCAAAATGGTGTGAGCTTTGTTTTTTTTATGCCCTCTGTCACAATATTACCGAGTATGTCATAAATGAGATAAGAGAATCACTAAGAGACTCATAAAATGCATAACACTAAATTAATGCAAAGGGAGAAATAGGGATGTAGAAACTTCAAAGCAAACAACCAAATTAATCATTACAAAATGACCTAGAAAGAGGAAAAATAGCATCCACATAAAGGGTTGAACATATATAGAATAGAATAACTCAGACCTCTTTACTATTAGCATCAAAGAAATTTCAATCTAATTGATGCATTCCGAACAACCAAAACATCACTTTCTTTCTAGTTATCGGAGAAGGAAAAAATTAAAATCACCTGGCATTGCATCATGAACATCATTCATGATAGTTTCTCTAAGCTCCAAGTCTAAATGACTCTCAACCCTTTCTTGCATCATAATTTTTTCCACTCCCTTTGAATGACGACCTTGAAATTTTCATGCAAGAAAGTTTCCAAGCCACCTTTCTAACACTGGTACTATACCACATATGAAAAATATTAATACTTTCCACATTGGTACCCAAAATCCACATTCAGGTCCTTTACCGATATGCCTAGTGTTAATGCAATAATAAATCAAATGCTTCAAATATTTACACATTCTTATTTATGGCATAATTTGATATACTTGTAACGATACATACTAGTTAACCACCCTACATGGGAAAATGTATATTGTAATTTGTCTACCAACTAGAAAGTATCTACATTATGAGACAAAATTTGATATCTGCATTGACAACTAGTTTTGTTAGTCATAAAATTTCACGACATAAATGGAAAACAATTCCAAAATGTTACTTCTTGCCTTCCTTTGTTCTGAGCATCTTCACAGGCTTCAGATTGAAATTATTATCAAGATGAAGATAATTCAATTTCTTTCGATGAATAATAATTTTCAACATATTGTAACCCCGTCTATGAACCTAAAGGCCAACCTCTGCCTAATCTAGCTTAGCTCTTTGGAAAATATTGGTAGCTTGAAGGGAAGGAGACAAGTATTTCTTCTTTTGGTCCTTTGGAGTCCTGTGATGAATTTCATTCAACACATAACAATTTACGAGCTTCGGATAACTCACGCAAACCTTCATTGGATATGTGCGAGGGGCTACAAGACATGAAGAATTCAAGGAATCAAATCCATGGCACATGCAGGACAACAAAAGAACACTAAGAACATGAATATGTTCCATCCATCATAAAAATGCATACCATTGTTCCTTGTACCCATTAGAAACAAGAGGAATACTTTTCGTTGGTTGCATAAGAACTGATTACATATTGAATTGATGTGGATAAAAAAATAATGAAATATTGGAAACTATTGTATATGTTTAAAGTGTTGTATGGTGTAGCAAAGGTTCCACACCTTCTGGAACAAAAAAATCATCTTCATCATCCTCCTTGTCAGTTTCCTCTCATGGAGATTTTTCTTATGAAATGAGGTTGGATGAATGAAAGGATCAAAATAAAATGTTCTAAATCTAGATCTTAAGTTTTTATGTACATCACCATGGGGCTATGATATATAGAAAACTTAAATTTATTAGGCATGCTGTTGTAGAGACGAGGAAATGAAATTCTATACTTTGTCTTAAGTGGAGTGGATAATAAGCTTATTAATATTACTTAAATCATTCCAGTTTTCATCACCCTTCTCCATATATTGGTACAAAGGATAAAACTTTGGCCCTCCTGTTATTAAAATAGAAATGTGAATAAAGGTTTAAACTTGATTGCAATAATAAAAGTTATGACAAGAGAAAACAAAATAGATGATAAAAGATTGACCCAATAATTTCATGTGAATTGGCTTCATAATACCTAGTATGCGCATGTTCAATTCTTTTTTTTTGAAAAATGACCCCATATGGAAGAGATAGAAATAGTTTTTATCAATCAAGTCATAAAGTAGTTGTCCTGTGAGACGATTAAAATTTTCCATGATGCGAAGTGAGAATTGCAACCTTCTATAACTAGGCTTGTTTATAAGTTTTGTTCTCAACTTTCAATAGGGGCTTGTTAACATAAAACCATGTTCATATATGAAGATTTTTGGAAAAAATCACATTGAAAATATTTCGTGGACGCATTTCGAACCAACCAGTGTGGTTCATGTTCAGGACAAGATGAAGAGACAGATCTCACAAGTAGGCTAAATAGGAAGAAAGGCCAACTTAACAATTAGATGAAAACAAATATTTTTGACTGAGGGGGGGAGAATTATATTGTTAATTAATATATTTATTTAGATATTTCAAAATATTAAATATATAAATTAAAGCGACTATATTGACTTAAATTGTCTAAATAATTAATGATTAAAATAATTTTTTCAATTATCAATTCATCCCTAATTAATTTACCTATTATTACTATTTAATTATTTGTTTGATTAACCAAATTGAAAAAAAAATACCTTACAGCTTGAGGGGAAAATAAAATGAAAGAAGTACCTTACTGCTTAAAGAAGGCTGACAAGGGCAAACTTGATGAAAAATTAAAAGATTCCAGAAAGATGGCATACCCTACATGCTTTGCTAAATCCCCTCATACGAACAACCAAAGGAAGCATCTGATAGACAAGCCTACGGATCTGAAGAAAAACTGAGTCACATTCTAGTGGGCCAGTAACATTGAAGGTTAGCTTAGAAATACCCCATCATAAAAATGGGATTGAAGTATTCTCCTAGATAGCCTAGTGAATTCTTGAAACAAAGAGGAAGGGTTGATGGAAAGGGAAGGATGAAAAGATGGAAAAAGAGATTAAGCGACCATTCTCAATTGATGATGATGATCAAAATATAGAAAACCAAAGAACAAGAGTTATAGAAAAGGATACCAATGCAGGCCTAGAAGTGTAGATTGAAGAATTAAACATTCCCTCAGGATAAATAAAAGGCAATGAATCCTGGGATTTATCCCTCAAGGGAGGTAGCTCTCAATAAAACTCCCTTGTGAGGAATAAAGTGGTATGAAAATTTTGGCAAGCCCAATTTTGATAAGGAGTTGTGCCACCATTAAATTTATGGAAATAAAAAATTATGATCTATAGTTAGTCCTTGTATAACCTTCCCAGGGAATACAGATTGAAGTTGAAAAGAAAAGATGAAAACAAAAGGTAGGATCAAGGATAATTTTCCTCATTATTAATTGATATTATTCTTCAGTGTGATTGTTAAGTATCTTAAATTTGTATGAATATGTAGCTTATGGATATTTATGAATCATTAGATGCTTTTAAGGAAAATGCTTTTATAAAATGGTCTATAAGGTCATTTTTGAGGTGAGGGTAGAAAAATGAAACACATTCTCCATAAAATCATTTTAGAAACCCATTGTGGAATTGTTAAAGGTTAGCACATATAGGATAACATCACAAACATATATTGGTTTGTTGAATTTTATATCTATATATCATGAGCTCAAGTGCATTTGAACAAACAAAAACATGGTAAAAGGATGCATAATTTGGTTTCTGTTGTGTTGAAGTTTTCCTACCCAAGTGCCAATTTAGCAGCTTAACTTATATAAGGAAGCCAAGAAAGCTCACTTTTAGAACTATATTGGTTGGGAGAATTATATATCATGAGCTTGAGTGAATTTTCACAAATAGAAATCTTGTGAAGGGCTTAAAAATTCATTTTTTTAACTGAAGAAACATAGAGATAGTGAAACAACAATGGTCTTAGTAGTTCAAAGGAAAATATTTGGAAGGAAACTTGGAGGTTAGCTAGGTGTCACTTCAATAAACTCTATAAAAGACTTGGGACATCAAACCATGTGCCAACAAGATAAAGCAGATAGAAGGGATACTTAGGGAAATGATCAAGAAGGATGTCAAGATAGCAATAGAGTTAATCTAGGAGATTCAAACCAACTTATAGACCTAGTGGTTAGATCTAAATATTTTGCAGAGAAGAAACATAAACTTTGAATTAAAATGGTCATCCTATAGCAGAATATGGTCGTGTAGTTTTTCTGTGTGTATATTTTTTTTTTCCATTTCACGAGTTAATGAAGAAAACAAATATGTGTTTCTGACTATTTTCTGAGTACTTCAAATTCTTATTAGTTTGTTGTTAGTACTTTCTAGTTAGATTATGAATTTTTAGATCTTGAATTAAGAAGTAGTTTAGTGAGCTCCTTTAAGTTTCAACTTTCTAGGGTTCATAGTTACGGATATGTTTACCATATAGTGAAAATGTTAGAAATGACATCCTTGAGTTCATGATTTTCCCATATAAGAAGTCATATTTATATTGTACAAAACCATTTCTGAATATGTCAACATCTATGAAAGGAAGTAAAATCTATGTGGTAACACATTTTGATTTATCACAGTGATTAAAGTTCACCATTAATTTGAACCTTGAGTATGAGCTGAAACTAGAATAAAGAATTTGTTAATTTTTGATAACATGTTCTTTAAATAGGATAGATACTTCAGCAGACCCAATTTTCATTATCAATCACATTAGACATTATTATTATGATAATAACTAAAGAAATAACATGTTATCAAAAACTAACATGGAATCAAAGCCAGGAGAAGTGAAGCGCAAGCTAGAGTTAGATGAACCAATCATACGGATGACAAATTCTCTATGGCACTATTTTGAGGCAGATTTCATTGTATGGTTAGCACATAATTTATGGCTTGGTTCAAAGGCTTATCCTCTTGTGATAGTGGCACAAGACCTTGTTCACATATGATCGCATGACGACTCCTTCCAACAAGGTGTTGTTCTCTCTTTAGGGAACTCTAATACGATGTAAAATCACTGATAAGGTATTCTCTTTTGCATATATGAGGCACTATAACTCGTTAGTAGGCTTGCACTCTCGCTACAAGACTCCTTCCTTGTTATCTCACTCTCAAGTACCACTATAATTTCTTACAATCTCACACTTGAGTATGATTGCTATAACATTTGGTCCCGATCTCACTGAAACAACATATGGTTTTGACCTATGTGATCTCATACTGGTTGGCTATCACTTCACTATATGTAACCTATGGCATCATTTGCTTATGGTATGACTGCATATAATATCTTTATGTTATGTATAACATCCTCTGTCAGTTTTTGTGGCAAGGAACCTAATCTTAGCCTTTCTCTTCGCTTCCCTTCATTTTTTGTGCTAGTCTTAATTTGCTTAATGAAACTTAGTAAAAATGTATTGCGTTGTATAGTTTGGTTTGCAGAATTATTGAGAAATAGGGTTACCTATATTTTGTATAGATTCATTGTGACTTGAAGGCTAGATGTCTTCATCACCACTCTTTATATTTCAATTTTGTTCTGAAGGATCACAGCCCTTGGATATAGCTTCTGAGGTATCTACTTCAATTTTTATCAGGCTTTGAAAACACTAGAGTAGAATGCTTTCGTTCGACATGTTGATTTGGAACAATAAGGCTATCTCCAAGGTTTTGCTTGTAAGAATTTTTTTTGACATCAGTGGATACTAGAGTGTCCATACCTTTTTCCTTAAAAGTTAACATCCTACAAGAAATTGTCTCACAAGAGATCCAATATGTGCACAAGGTCACAGATTATATCTTTAGAAATCTAGACTTAATTTAGAGATTTAGTCTTGAAGCGTTTTGAAGCCCATATGCATAATGCATGTTTGATGGGTGTTTATGTCTTTATTTCACTCAATCTTGGAAGATTCTTCTGACCTACTTATGCAATTTCTAATTTAATTAAACATAAATCTATGGAAAGGTCAAATTATAAAGAAGCTCATATCAGTCGCTATGACTTGTAATTAGGTTGGTATATCTCTGCTAGAATACATTTGTTATGATCTTGAACCTGATGTAGAAATTTCCTTGGCTAATTCAATGAGTCTACAATACCAAGACTCATTTATAGAAATATTGTACAATCATTCAAAAATTTCTATGGAGCACTTCAAAATAAATCATGAAGAACTTTTGTTTGAGGATTAATGTTCTGGTGATTTTAAGGGCCATCCATCCCTCATTCTATAACAGATCTGTGCATATGCATTCATCTGCTGCCTTTATCAGATATTCAACATGCATTTCATTAATATATAATCTTCAATATTACTTTCTGATATATCTTGTGGACAAATTTACATAAAAGGCTGAAAATTTAAGATGCAACCCCTTCCTCGGAATCTTATACATATGTATGTACTTGGCCCTTATCTAAGTTTTAATGCAAGCATAGACATATTGATTTGAATATCTTTTTTATCTTCTTTAGGACAAATTCACAATTCTATAAGAATGTATATTTAAGGTATGAGACTACCTTTTTCTGAAGAAATATTTACGGTGAGCTTCTAAGGCAATCATTCATGTAAAATTCAGATTGAATTAAAGGTTCAAATTTTGGATATTGATTGTATGTCGAACTGGAGCAGATCAAAAGTACTTACTTTACAGTCAATATATATAGTTAAGCATGGTCTGAGGCCTTTAAGGCTTCTCTTCAAGGTCATCTATACCAAGTGTGTCAAAATCTAAAGTACACCTCTTATGGCAAGAGAAGTCAAAGAAAATCAGACTAAGATAGCTTCAGTGCAAATCACTTGGCACCTCCATACAATGAGAATTATTAGTAATAATTTACAATAGTGTATTCATCCTAAGAAGCATCACCAATAGTAGTATTTGTTGAAATGGGTTCTATAGCGGAAACGAAGCTTTGGACGAAGTTTCAAAACTACGATGAGAAGGCAAATCGGTTATGTTGTTTAATGCACACATGAGGTATTCATTCAATCATAAAGATTGATCACTAAAAGAATTTTATACAAACGATATAATATTACTATTATATGATGTGTGCTAGTAGAGTAACAGAAAAAATCATTATAAATATTAGGAAATAAATATTGCTAAGTTTTCCGCTTTAAATATTAGACTGGCTTAAATCATGTAATAGAGAAAAGGCTTCCTTATATGAGGATGGTGCTAGTCTCTTAGTATCTTCGTTCACTCAGTCATTCTTATGAAATCAATAATAAGGTTATATTGATATATTGTTTTTGAGGCCTATGAGTTGAATGAAAATATCATGTTAGTGAGTTTACTTAGGTGTTGCTAAGGTTTGGTAATTGAAATTTGTTGATATAGTTGCAACATGAAAATTTCTCATCTTAAAGATGAGGAGAAGATTTACAATGGTTGGATGTTCAAATGAATTATGTCTTCAGAGGGAGCTATGGAATCCCTGGTAGTATGTCTTGTTAGCTCTTCTTACCTCATGATTTTTACAACATAAATACCATGTCATAAGACATTGATCTTGCGAAGCTAGATGACTGAATGATTTTGGATTAATAGCAGGTTATCTATAGCCTGATAGTTATGCTTTGGGAAAAGCCACTTTTCTGATCTTTAGAGGGAACTTATGGTCAACTTACAACTATTGATAATGTATGTAAGAGGTAGTTGTGTTAGCCTTGATGCACTTCTTCCTAGATAAAATGGAGAAGTTTTTTATTAGAATAGAGACAACTTATGAAGTTTTTCATGTTCATGAAGATATCTCTGTTAAGTATGTTCTACAACACCCTACCAAAATTGTTGGATTGGCAATATAATAAATGAAAAGATCACCTTTAGGTTCTATATCTCTTAGAATCCACCCCTTATTTCATGGATGAATCAATAACAAAAGTCTGGGAGCATCGTTGAGGCTGAATATTTAAAGCAGCAAGCATGGATTATTATGAAGCCATTTGGGTGAGAAAGATCTCCCCCATAAGCGACTTGAGCATGTGTTGGAAACCATCATTCTATATTGCAAAATGTGATTTTCCTTTCACAAAATCCCATGCTCCATGATCATTCCAATAATGTTGGCATTAAGTACCACCTTATATGAGATATAACAGAATAGGGAGCAATCAAGCTCCATAAATAGAGAATGATTGTGCATATTCTTGACATCCTCTCTAAGCCTCTTGGCAAGGTCAAGTTTATCTCCCTTTAGGCAGATGTTGGGAGCTATGGATAGCCCCTACTATGAAGTTCTCAGCTGAACATTGAGCTTTGGCAGCTCCTGGGGGCTTGGAGTGCTTATTGAGCTATGAGCGACCATAAGGTGAGTGGTTCACCTTCCCCTATTGGTGTGTTGTGTACAAAGTGAGTGTTCCACCTTGCCATGTGATACCCCATGATGGTTGGTATGTGTGTAGGGTGAGTGGTTCACCTTCACCTATTGTTAATGACATATGAATAGAATGGATGGTTCACCTTCTCCTATGGCATATGAGCAGGATGAGTTGTTCACCTTCTCCTGTGGATGCCCTAGTGAGAGATGAATATAGGCAGTGGGAGATGCATATAGGCATCTATAAACATGTCAGTGGGATGTGGTTCATCCTTTACTCACATGTATGATGCTCATTCCCTAATATTATTGGTTGACATGTCAGTGGGACATGGTTCATCTTTTCCCCATGCGCAAGATCCTACCTATAATTGATTATTGTGCCTTGGGTGTAGGATGTGGTTTGTCCTTTCCCTACGTGTCATTGTGATGTGTGATTGTAGGATGTTGTTCGTCCTTTCCATACATGTGATTGTGAGCAAGATATGATACATCCTTTCCCTGTTATTGATTCAGTATCATCCTACCCATGTAGTTCGGGACACATGAGAAGTACCTCTCATCTAACCAATGAATTGGGAAAAGTGGTTAGGGACCATAGCACTATTGATGGATGCATTAGGTACTCTCGTACCCCCTATGACTAGGATAAATGGTGTTCTTCAACTTGATTGGGGATCAACTCTGGTTGAGGTTTTCCCTTTGGACAGGCTTTTGTCAGTGGAGAGTGGTAAGGTGTTATGACCCTCTCTCAATCAATTCTTCTTCATTATTATATCAGTTTTAAGTAGAGAAAAGTAAAGATGAGATTCATAGATTGTTATGTATGTAGGATGATTGATGATGATAGATGAGTTGGCAAGTGGAATTCTCCCTAGTTGAGAGAGAGTGTTGAAATTGGAAACTAGGTCCAAATTTTACTTTGAACAACTCCTTTTGTAATGATAATTGAAACATTGAATTCCTCTTTTCGAAATGACGAAAATTGATCTAAATAACGTTAAATTTGGACAAGCAGAAGTGGGATTTTGAATTTATTCTTCCACATGAAAATTAACAAGTTCTGCCTCACCTTATGTCGGCCTCACCTTGTTAATATCCTACAAAAATCCCACTAAACTGACCTTGCAATCATAATTATTTGTGCTCAGGTGATGTTGAAGAACACTATACACAACTTCAAGGAAATAGCTTAGTTTCGTTGAGTTTGCCAAACATGGTTGCAGAAGATTTTAGTCATATTGACTTCTCAGGAGCACTGCATACTATGAGAATGGTAGAGTTGTAGGTATGCACATCAATGTTAGTCATATACGTACAATATGTAAAATTAAGTATAGGAATCTTGGAATGCATTCCCTTGAAAATGGAATGCTAATACCTCTATAATTTTGAATACACCTCTGTAGATCTCTGTAAATGAAATGAACCAAAGAAAAGATATCATGCTACTTGTGGTAGTTCAGGAAATTGTATTAAGAAGTAAATGATAGAGAGTATTTTTTGTCTTCTTTCAGTTCAAATGGAGAAATATTTTGTAGTGCATATCTTTGTCTACACTTCATGGAAACTTGTCATTAATTGTATTTTCTAAATTGCAAGATAGTTCATTGCCCTTGTAGATCATTTTGGTGACTTGGTCAAGTGCCTTTCAAGAAATATTACTTCTATTATTCTATCTAGTCAATCATTTTTCATTTTTATGTTGCTTTGCACCTTTTATGAGGTTGAAGGGGAAAACAAAATCTGAAAACCTTTGCAGATAAGAGAGACATATATATTTGTATGTATTTTTCTTGTTTTGTTGATTTGATATGCAGGTTGTTTTTGTTGTAGATACTTTTATCTGTAGCCTGAAGATTACGTAGGTTAACTAAGAGGTAGCATCAGATGATTTTCATGGGTTAAATGTCTTAACACATTTCACATATTTGTCAAATTGGACATGCCACTGTGCTAATAGTTGTAATTATCCTAGACATCCCAAAGATGACAATTGTGAAGCAAAGAGGGCCACAAGGTGTTGGTTGATAAAAGGTGTCATTTAAAACTCCTAATTATCCCACATTAATCATCAAACCGAACAAGTCCTTTTATTCCAAGAGTGTACACAATATGTGAATGCTATAAATCCAGAGAGTAATGTTTCTAAGATGAAGTGTAAACCATTAATACAAGAGTAAACAGATGCATCTAATACACTCAAATTGCAATCATTAAAGGAAATATGAAATCTAATCTTCAAGACTCAATCCTCTACTAGAATCATAGTCAAATCTCACACAAGCAATTCAATTAACCATAGCATCAATCGCGAGCACAGTAGTAATAACTCATCTCTTCTTCGCTGATTCAATCTAAATCATACTGAATATTTACAAAGTAATCCAAATGGAAGTGATATCAATATGAGACTCTGATAGAAATAACCAAAAACTTACAATTGATTAAAACAATATGATTCACTATCTAAATAATTGAATCTAGAATAAGCATAAATCGAATCAAATGACAGTGATGTAAAACATGTAAAGGAATCGTACTACTTTCAAAAAAGGAAAGCGATAAATAGTGAATAAGATAAACTCACAGAAAATAGAAAAATTATCAAACGAATCAAACTATGTGAGAATCAAAAATATATGACACAATGAAGTAGTTTAATCTGCCAGAGGTCGTGCCATTAGCCACCAACGGACACTGCTACTTCAGAGAATACAAATGAACGACAACTCAATTATATAATAGTCATTGAACTTAAGTAGCATCACAATGTGGTCATGTTCTCCAACAACACAAGTCTGTAAAGTAAAATTATAATTTGAAATAATAGAGATCAATCCCCTTTCTTTCTACAATCGTTTTCTTTTATAGTCAGAAAGAGGTAAAAGATAAATGTGATCCCTCGGGATCTCTCGATCCTAAGGGATTCACAACTGATTGGTATCTTTAGACACCTTTTCTATTTCACGCTGATCCTCCTAATTCGTCCTCCGCCCTGTCTACAACTGACGTGTTCTATTCTTCACTTGTTGGTTTATGTTGTTCTATCATTAGGGAACAACAAGTGTTCCTTTCATCATTTTTCTGCATAAAGAGGAGTAAATGTTAGTTATGATAGATAAATCTTAAGTGTGAGTAGTTCACCCAGTTCTTATCATAATCCATCAATATGTTAGCATATTAAGATATGAAAAAGATAAGAAAAGATGAAAAAGTTGACGAAATTAAGACTAAATACATACCCATTTCGTATCTCAACATACTCCCCGGCTTACCCTATTTCATGTCCTCTTAAAAAGTAAGTAATTCTTATGCAGTGTAGTTAAAGAGTAGGCCAGAGAAGGAGTGTCAAAATTGGTCTAGAACCATGATTTTGAGCTAGGAACACAAAGGCGGTCCCGTCCATTCCATCAGGAAATTCGTAGATAGCTCGATAACCTTCAGGAGGATACTAAATGATGGGGCTATGAGACTGAAATCCTAACCAATAAGGTCATTCTCTCAAAATGAGATTGCTATAGGTGACAAAATGGGCCGCAGCTACTTTAAAATTTCTATAATTAAATGGCTCCCTATCCTGCACACTACCAGTGGAAACGGTCCACCTGAGCTTGGATGCAACCAAAGAGCTTTCTTGAATGGAGAGGATATATGATACTCCTTTCTGTACAATCTCGTTATGAATGGGCCCTAAAATTTTAATCATCGCTTCTTGTGTTATCGAAATCTTATGGTTGGAAAGCATTTGTAAAGGGTGTTTGGTTTCACTTCTTGCCCAAAGATCCAATCCATGTTTCTATCTTAGGAATGTGTTATGAGCTTTAAATCATTTGAGTTGGTTAACTGCAAATGAGATAAAGGTCTGGAATTGAACATCTCCCACAAAAGGGTTAGGGTTATTTTCCACCTTGTTCTCTAATACAAAATTGTGCAGGTAAAACTCACAAAGAAGCCTTTGAACCTTTACACCATGTTGTTTGCAACAATTTATAAAATCTTCAATTGTTCTTAATTCAATTGGTTTTCTAGCTCCAACAACTTTAATTTTCAACAACAGGTATCATTCTAACAAAAACAAGGCATAATTGGTGGAAAGATACCTGCCTGCCAAGACATATATATATACTGAGCAAATGTTATCTGTCTCACCTATGACCTTGTCTAGTTTGAGCTTGATCTTCTCTATTTTTTCTTTCGCCTTTTTGCATTTATCGAAAGTCCTGCTCTCAGTTGCATTCATTTACCGAAGCTATCTATGTAGCTCTTGATATCTCCTTCGAGAAACAGTTTCTTGTTTAAGCTGTTCTAATGCGAGTCGAGCTTGTGCCAATTCTTCTTGAAGATTTAGTATAATGCAGTCATTGTGTTTCATGTCCTTGGCTTGTATGCCTGTTTGAGTGCTTATGCTATGCGAAAGAATATCTTCTATCTGTATTTATTTATTATGGGAGGTCCAAACCTTTTTCTGAGTAGCCATGCTATAAGAGGGTACATCCTCTGTCTGAGTAGCTACGTCTACTAAAATTACATGTTGTTCCTCTTGAGTGGTGACTAGTTGCATAGGCATGGGCTTAGCTTGAGTTTTTGTCGCCCTCTCTTCATATAATTCTGTTTGTATGACCACATTTACTATCTTCGAGGTATTGTCCAAAACCTTTCCCATTGTGATTTATTTTATTTTTCTCCTGAGCTTCTTGATCGTTTTGCGAAGCTTCTGCTGTTATTCTCTTAGCTTCTTCAATTTGGCTCTATAACTTTTCGGAGGAGTAAGTGTTCTGCTGATAGTCTCATTAATAGCTTCTGTTTCTAAAGAGCCTGGTTGTCTACCCTAACTTTTTTCTAATAATATCATGTCTCTAGATTGATTATTAGCTTCCCGAATAATATCTATCTCTGCTTCTTCTTCTTCATCTATGTTTTCTGTGTTTAGGCCTACCTGGCTATTTTCCACTAGGAGCACGTCACCAAATTGGTTTTCTAATTCCTAAATGGCCTTTGCATTTGTTTCCGCTTCACAACTTGCATCTTTTATGGGAGATAGATTTTAGTATAGCTAGAATTCCCAAGAGATTGGGTTTCTCCTAAGTTAAGATTGAGCAGTCCTTTAGGTTGCATGTAGACATTCATGTTGGCCAGGACCTGGGCCATCTCTAAATCATGCAACAGATCATCTTGGGGGTTCATATTTGGTGTTGGGGGAGGTCCCAATTCGTTTCTCTGTTCATCTTTAGAATGCCCTGTTCCTTCCTCAGGTTCTGATTCAAGGTTATCTTACCCTTCTAACTGTAGTTACAAGTATGTTCACTTACTGGGTTGGATAATTCTATGGGTTGACTAACGTTTCCTTGATCATTTTCACACATTCCCTTTTTTGACCTCAACCTTGTGGATCATCTACATTTGTGAGGTATGCTTCCTGAAAGGGAAGTCCTCTTTCTTTTTAGAACAGGGTTAGGTGTTGGCAGGGATATACCTCCTTCGAGGGCCAATATTAGAACATCCCAGGTTGATTTTTGTTGGGCAAGGTTATAGCTAACTATTAACCTGATCAAACAATTGTATCTAACTACTGTTTCTATTTGTTGGGACATCTCAGCCTCTCGGCAGTCTCATGAAGTAATGAATTCAATAGTGCAGGCAAATTAATAGAGCATTTTTGTTTTAAAACTGCTAAAAGTTTGAGTTGTCGCTACCTTACCACGTCTTTATGCCCATCGCAGGTAATATAGTTCTGGACAATTCATGCCAATTCTCCCCATGGCTTTCCAAAAGAATATGGTTGAATGCCTTTTCCCTTCTTGATTAGATCCTGTCCTTCATCCCTAAAAGCCTCGATAACATCATGCAACTTTAATCATTTACTAGCCCATACTAGTCCTTTTGCCAGCAACCCAAACACTTCTGCTATTACAGTGTCTATTACAGTGATTTTCCTACCTCTTACCACATATTGTCCATTTTGTAGATTCTATAAAAATTCGATGGCCATTTCCTCATTGGGTGGTTGAAATCTTGTGAAATATGCTATCCATCGTGCACGAGATAGAATTTCCCTGGCTTCATCAAATATAGCCAATGTTAAAGGTTCTTGATGCATTTTTCTTACTCCCATGATGCTTAAATTCTATAAATGATTAGTGTAGAGGGAAATCACGGCAACAAATAGAGCCGAGAGATGGAACAAAAATGGTTGTAATGGCTCTATCAGGTGATACTTTATAAACATAAATATCGTTATCGAGCACTGTTATAATGCCACATGCTCTGCGATCATGGGACGCCATATTGTTCTGCAAAATCAAATGAAAAGATGACAGCACATGCATAAGTATACTGGAGGTCCTCGTCCCCCTTCAAAATAATAGTTCGCCTACGACCGAATGAATGAAATGATAACGTGTTGGCAGCGAAGTACAGGGGCGATGGATTAGGTAATGAAAGTGGCAAGGTACGCATATTAATGAAAGGATCACAAATGGTATTGGAGCGATGAAAACAAGGTGTGTAACGAGAATTATCAATGAGCAATAAGATGCCATGAGGTGATGTGATAAAGAAAAACAGGATAGCAATATGCAGGAAATAATACTTTATCACTGTTATTCCACTTAAAACTATTGTGACTAATTTTAAAAAGATTGGCTCATGCATAAAGGTTCAAGGTAATTTAGGGACATAATCTCTCTGTAAAAAAATATAAAAACATAAGAAGAGGGCATTATAATAATTATTGACGTAAAATAAAACTTCCATACCATCAACAGAGCTTCTATTGCCTGTAGGCATCCATAGCCTTAACAAAGTTGCTTTCTAACCCTTGGGAACCATAGTCCTCTATGTATAATTGGGGAAGTGCATTATGATGTCCATAGTAGAGACCAATGTGCTGGCATGGTAACTAGATGAACACATTGCCATTCACTGGGAAGTAGTGACAGTGGTCAGGTCGGCTCGTGATGAGACTGCCTATCCTTCATCTATGGAAAAATTCATACAATTCTTCTTGAATATATATATATATACATAATAATATATATTATATATATATATATATTATATATATATATATATAGATATAGATATATATATATTTATTTATTTATTTAAATGCTCCCCATTTTATATATAAAGGGTGGCTCAGGACTCCTTAAGAGTAGGGATGGCGGAAGAAGTTTGAACATATCAATAGAAAAAAAAAATACCCATAATCTTATTGATAATAAACAAATAAAATTATATAGGATAGGGGATAAGCAAGATGTTATAAATAATCAAAAAGTTTGATTTATAGTGGAAATGAGGACAGTGAAGTGATATAGATAATTGTGTCCTTTCTTTTTCGATAAACACAAAGAAATCTTGTTCAAGAGGATAATATTCAAGATATTTTCCTGTCCCAGTAGACTCCATAATGGTTGTTGTTAAATATGTATTGCACTTTTATACCATAAAGAGGATCATAAAGAGTGAACTGGGATGGTCTAGGGATGATCATGTAAGGGGAAGAAGTGGTGTTCTAAAAAATACTCACAAGGTTTTGTTCCTTATAGGGAACAATAGTTGTTCCCTATAGGGAAAAACAAAGAAAAACATGCAAAAGGTGTTGTTCCCTACAGGGGACAACAACTGTTCCTTGTAGGGAACAACAGTTGTTCCCTATAGGGAACAACATGGCAAAATACACACAAAAAGTGTTATTCCCTATAGGGAACAACAGTTGTTCCCTGTAGGGAACAACAAAGAGAATACACACAAAAATTGATGTTCCTTATAGGGAACAACATTTGTTCCATGTAGGAAACAAAAAGGAAAAATGCATGCAAAATGTGTTGTTCCCTATAGGGAACATCAAAGCAAAATACACACGAAAAGTGTTGTTCCCTATAGGGAACAACAGCTATTCCCTGTAGGGAACAACAAAGAAAAATGCTCATGAAAAGTGTGGTTCCTTATAGGGAATAATAGTTGTTCCCTGTAGGGAACAACAAAGGAAAATGCATACGAAATGTGTTGTTCTCTAGAGGGAACAATAGTTGTTCCTTGTAGGGAAAAAAAAAGGGAAATAGGAAAAAAAAATAATAAACAATCATCTCTACTATTCTAAGGAAATCCAATCAAATAGAAAGAAAACATAATTTTTTTTTTATGTATAGGTTTCAAAAAATAAATTCTTCACTGGACTGGTGTTGTTGAAGAGTTACCCTCTTCAGCGAGAATTTGTATCATAGAATGTTAACATATTTGTTGGGAAAAGGATTTCCTTGTAAGTGGTTTGTGGTAGAGTCATACTCGATGTCCATTTTCTTAAAAAGAGTATCCAGACACATCAATGGTGGCTAACATAAGGGTGCCATTATCGTGCACCTCTTGTATCTCGTAGGGACCTAACCATCTAGTCTAGAGTTTGCCCAGGAAATCTTGGAACCTAGAATCGTACAAAAGTGCCCAGTCACCTTCATGGAATATCTTTTTATTGATGAGGGCATCATGCCATTTTTCTCTTTGTTGTTGAATTAGTGCAATATGCTAAAGAGTTGATAGCTAGATTTCATAAAATTCATTTATTTGATGTCATTTGTTAACCCATGCTTCATTCAAATCTAGTCCTACTTCTTGGGCTATCCTCAATGTCTGAATTTCAAATTCTATTGGGAAAATAGGTTCTTTGCCAAACACTAGCTGATATGGGGAGTATCCTGTGGTATTCCTCCAAGTCGTGCGATATGCCTACAGGGCTTCTGGCAATTGGGTAGCCCAGTCATGTCTATGTGAGGCGACTATCTTTGTTAGAATGGCCTTGATTACTTTTTTTGTACTTTCTACCTCGCTGTTTGCCTACGGGTGGTATGGGGATGTGATTTTGTGCAAAATGTGATGAATTTTTAATGTAGCATCAATATTATGGCCTATAAATTGTGGCCCTCCATCCATAATTATTTCTCTAGGCAGGCCATACTACACGAAAATTTGGAAAAGAAAATGGATTACTATATCCTATGTTGCCCTTGGTAATGCTTCTTCCTCCACCCATTTAGTGACATATTCGGTTGCAACCAGTATATATGTCTTTTTATTAGATGATGGGTTTATTGGGCCAATGAAATCTAATGCCCATATTTCAAAAGCTTCGATGACTAACTATGGATGGAGCGGCATCTCATTAGACTGGCTAGGGCGACCCATTCTTTGGTAGCTATCGCATGCCTAGACAAATTTCTTAGCATCCTTAAAAATGTTGGGCCAATAATAGCCCATCTGTAAGACATTATGTCTAGTCTTACGGTCTACAAAGTGTCCACCGTAAGCTCCATCGTGGTAGGCTTTTAGGATATCGTAGATTTTGTCTTCTCTGACACACATGTAGATATGCATATCAACACGTATGTGAAAGAGGGATCCTCCGATCTAGGAGAACTAAGTGCTGTGTTGCACTATTAATTTTCTTTCTCTGTGCATCAGGTGCTTGGGTAATTTTCCCACTGCTAGGTAATTTGCGACATCTGCGTTCTAGGGTGTTTTCATAGTTACAAAAAATAGGTGTTCATCAGGGAAATGGTCTTCTATTGCCACTGCATGATTTGTTTTTAGCATGTGTGAGAGGAAGTCTGCCACCAGATTTTCCTTTCTTCGTCAATTCTTGATTGTTATGTCAAACTCCTGCAAAAGGATTAACCATCATGTCACTTTTTCATTCGTAATAGGTTTATTAGCTAAATATTTGATATTAGAGTGATCAGTATACAAAACCATAGGGTATCCTATTATATAGTGTCTGAATTTGTTAATAGCATAGATTACAGCTAGAAACTCTTTCTCAGTCATGGTGTAATTCGACCCAGTAAGAGTTAAATTTTTCCTGATGTAGTATATCACATAACGTTTCTTATCTTCCTCTTGGCTGAGAACTACTCCAATGGCCATATCTAATGCATCAGATGAAATATGGAATGGTAAATCCCTATTCGGGCTCCGTAATACTAGGGTTTTGATACTAGATGTTTTAATTCTTCAAAGGAAATGTCACTTTTTTCAGTCCATATAAAATCGATATTTCCTCTCAAAGCATATAATCATGCAACAATTTGGGAGAAGTTCTTTATAAATCTTTGATAATATCCAGAGAATCCCAAAAAACTATGTACCTTAGTTTGAGTGCAAGGGGTAGGTATTAAGAGGATATCTGAATTTTTGCTCGATCTACTTGAATTCTAGCTACTGAGATGTAATGACCCAGGATGAGACCTTTCGTCATCATCATGTGGAATTTCTGATAGCTTAAGTAAATCCTAGTAGCAATGCACCTTTGGGGGACTTTCTCCAGTATCTGTAATGTCGGTTCGAGGTCATCTCCATAGGGTGTAAAATCATCCATGTACACCTCGAGTCCCTCGTTTATCAAGTCTGCAAAGATTCTGAGTATGGCTCTCTAGAATGTGGTAGGTGCATTGCGTAGTCCGGAAGGTAATACCCTATAAGAAAATGTCCCCCAGGGGTAGGTGAAGGTATTCCTAACTTCATCTTCAGGGGCGATTTGGATTTGGTTGTAGCCGTGGAAGCCATCTAGGAAAGAGAAGAATTTTTTACCTGCCAATGTGTTTAGAGCCTGGTCAATGAACTAGAGGGGAAAATGATCTTATTGTGTTGCTTTATTAAGCTCTCTGTAATAGACATATATGTGCCACTTCCTATTATTTTTAGGAACCACAACTAATGAAGAAACCCATTTTCTATCAATATAGGATAGATGAAATTTACATCTAATAGTTTTTGTAGTTAGTCTTTAACAACATCCTTTAGGTGAGGGTTTAATATTCGTTGAGGTTGTTGAGTAGGTCTTGCATCTTTCTCAGTGTAGATGTGGTGCATACATAATTAGGGGCCAATCCCTTTCATATCTGGGTAATCCCAAACAAAAGCCTCTTTATATTTTCTAAGGAGTTGAATAAGCCTCTTCTACTAGTCATCAGTTAGGTTTTTGTTAATGTTTAGGAATTTCCCTCGCTCAATTTCAATGGGTTTGTTGTTATAAATAGTTGTTGTTGGTATTGTTTGGTCATTGATATCTTTTAAGGGATCTTCTTCAATTTCGATATCCAGGGCTTCTTAAATCATGTCACATTTTAGGTTAGATACGGTAGCTGGTTGGTTTATGTAATTGTTAGTAATGTCATCTTCTGTTTGATTCTTAAATTCAAGAGCATCTGCTACAGTTAGCGGTGATCAAATTTTTTTGGTTAAATATGTTATAGGTTGTTTCCTAGTCTTTATTATAGTTAGGCTTGGCTGAGATGGACGATATAAAGCTAGGTTCTTCACATTACTTCCTCTTGCTATAGTCATACTTCTCGTTCAACAGCTTATATTAGCATTTGTAGTTGCTAGCCAAGGTCTTCCTAATATTAGAGGATGTCCATCTAGCCACTTTCTAGGATTAATAATCAAGAAATATGTTGGGCATTCCAAAGAATCTATAGACACCATTACATCCTGTAATGTCCGTTTTGGTTTGACAACTGATCAATCAACAAGTTCTATCAAGGTCATAATTGGATCTGAGGTTTTGATGCCAAGTATCTGACATGTGGTTGTTGTGAGAATATCAATGGCTACCAGTAGATCGACTAATGAATTGGGAAAGGAACATTCATTTATTTCTACTATGGCAATAGGGTTTCCTTGGTCCTCATATTTCATGATGTTTCTGTGCCTGATAATAAATCAAACAAAGTTTTGACTACATGGACAATTGGTGTTGCTTTTATTTTCCTCGTAGGCTTTTTGGTACACAATTCCTTAATAGTTTTTGCATAGATTGGAATGTCCTGAATAGCCTGGAGGAGGGGAATTTTTACACAGAGATTTTCTAATTCTCCCAGGAGATTGAAATCGGAATATTTGATTGGGCATGGTATAATCAATCTTTCAGGGGATGGTGGAGAATGTGGAGCGCTTGAAAGGTATGCTTTTTGAATAGTAATCTAGTAGTTTTCTAATGAGTTTCTTAACCTTTTCTGCATTATAAGTCTAGAGAATAAAAGGATTTTGATGAATAGTGTGAAAATGAACAAACGAAGCTCAATCACCAATAATCGATGTTTTCTATGCAGAAGGACGCGGAAACGGGGAGGCATCAAGCAGAAACAAGAAGCAAAGGGAAAGCAACTGCTGTCCCCTCGCTAGGAAACCGGATGCGGACGCGATCTAGAAGAATTAAAGCCGAATGACCCAGGAAAAGAACGTGGATGCCAAAACGGAGAGCGCAAGAAAAAGGATGAGAAGAACTGAATGATTAGCGAATCCCTCAGGATCTCTGATCCTGAGGGATCGCTGCTTTAGCT